>OX463787.1:3445131-3711659 GCA_949825025.1 Siphlonurus alternatus
GCTAGGTAACTGTTTTAACTTCATAATTAATGGTTATTTTCCATTAGTTAACATGTAAATCAACAACCGTCCCATGTTTTTCCTTTCATGCGACAGACATTACACAATAATACAGTACTTTGTTTACTGTTTACTAACAACGAGCAGAAGACTTTAGTCTCCTCTCATTTTATATTTTCAAAAAAACTTATACAGTAAAAGCTTATTAGTACGCAACTTGTTAGGTGAAACTTGATTTAAAGTTTAGGAGATCTCGGTCCCATAAAGAATAATACGCACTGCGTGGTATAGGAAAAACTTTATAAAATTCCTGGATTCCTTAATTGTAAGTAATAACAAGAACCCATGCTCCTTTTAGTCCTATATTTTTATTAAGAAATGACGCCTGTTGACGCCTCTCTCTCTGTACTTTCAATCATTTTTTTAAAAATAGTTTCAGGGCTCTAAAAAAATCAATGTAGCATAACTTTGCACTCTCTATTCATTTTTGTAATAAAAAAATTTCATACAGGTTTACTTTTTTTTTTTTTTTTTTTATTCCTTGATCCCTTGATCTGATATCAGCCGCTTTCCCTCCTTCCTTTTGCACTTCTACGTACATGCCCAGTGACGTCACTGATATTGGAAAGAGGTTGATCTCCATGCTCCGACTTTTGCTAATATCTGAAGTGGTGGGGGAAGCAAGTAGCTGATATCAGCGGGTCGATCGCGTAAGCTTTTTTTTTCGTTTAGGGGGGCGTGGCCATCGTTTTCATTTCGATAAAGAGGACGAGTTCGATAAGTGCGATCATGTAAGCTTTCGTTTTCAATTCGTGTCGTTTCGAATTCGAGTCGTTTTCAAAACGATTCGACGAGGACAAGTTCGATAAGTGCGATCGCGTAAGCATTCGTTTTCAACTCGTGTCGTTTTCAAAACGATTCGAGCCGCAAAAATCACGTTTTGAAAACGAGTGCTATTTCCTACACGTTTGCTGAAAACGATGGCGTCACGTCATCTTAAATTAATGATTAAAAATACTTTAACGCTTCAAATCAATTTATAAAAGCTTCTAGAATGTAAAGAATGAACCAATGTGCTGCGTGAACCTTCTAATTGCGATGATTAAACCTTCCAAAATTTATAAATAATTTGGAAATAAGGCGACATTAAAAGTGTCATAACTCCATGAATTTTTCACACATTTAACTTTTAATCAACTCAATCTCATTTTTATAGTCTAAGGAAGAAGTGTACCAAATTTTAGCAACATTCATTTTAATTAATTAATTCATTTAAACGGGGCGAATAATGTTCGCGCCTCTCGAGCTCGGCAACGAACGTAACGTGATTTCATCGTGATCGTTTTCGACGGTTTTCGTGTTCGTTAGTAAACTCGACCATCGTTTAGCAAGAACGATCACGTGGGATATTCAAGCGATTTGATTGGTTGACAACGTAAATCTGGCAACCCTGTCGATCGTTTATGGAAAGTGTCGATCGTTCACGGAACGATCACTTTTTCGAGCTCGAACGTAAAACGAAAACGAGTTTTAAGTTACGTGATCGCATTTTCGTTGTCGAGCGTTGTTGATTGATCTTCAAAACGATATCGTTCTAAACGAATCGTTCAAATCGATAGCCTTACGCGATCGACCCCCTGGGCTTGAGAATATAAAAAAGACGTAGCCGTTATCTGTTTTCCACTGACCTGCTCTGTGAGGAAGTGCTGAGTGTTAAAGATGAGAGCGTGAGGACAACCAGAGCGAATCAACACGACGGCAAGCAGAGAGTCGTCACAGTTCACCGTGACATTGGTGATTCCCTCCACGGGAAGACAACGTCGAGGATACATCTCGGAGCCCTCGGTGCCTCCGTGAAGCAAGTCATACGTGCGAACAGCTGTAACCAGTAATCTTGTTAGTACATACATAACATGATGCCATATCCCATTACGGGTTAAGCCAGCAGCATTATTACCTCGGACGTCCACAGATACAGTCTAACAGATCTTAGAATACCTGTAGACTCTATGGCGCCAGCTCCAGACAGTCTAGACTGAATGGCGGCATCCATAAGATCCTTAATAATTATTTTCAAGATGTCCGCCGCGCGCAGTTAATTAAATCTACACGTAAACTAAGATTTGTAATACTGTAGACTTCTACATTCTTACATGAACTATGTACATTATTATCACATTACTATTCTTACTAAACTTGTTAGTAAAGATTATATATTTTTGTACTGTATATAGTGTATATATCAACAGATCAACAGTAATTTCATATTTTTACTTTCGGGAATTAAATATTTAAGGTAGAGATAACGCCGAACAGCTGATCGACGTAATGCCCTTTGATTAACATGTAAACCTTAGCAAATTGACAAAAATTCTGAAATTTTTTTGAGAGGCAGATATTAGTGCCTAAAATCCATAGAAAAAATTTCAAAACGATTTAACGAGCCGATTTTTTTTAATTAATTTTTTTAATTTTCAGCATAGGGCTTTCCCATGGAGAGCCAAACTAAAAAATTAATTTACAAAAATCGGCTCGTTAAATGTTTTTGAAACTTTTGCTATGGCTTTTAGTCACTAATATCTGCCTCTCAAAAAAATTTCAGAATTTTTGTCAATTTGCTAAGGTTTACATGTTAATCAAAGGGGATTACGTCGAACAGCTGTTCGACGTTATCTCTACCTTTAAGCATCACATTTATCAAGTTAACATTTTTTTTATCAATTATTAATTATTTTATTTTTATCAAAATAATTCACTTTTTTTATACATAGGTTTGGATAGGAAGGTGGGAACATAAAAAAATCAACTGACTTGAAGTCTATTGTTTAAGTTATGAATATAAATTAGAATATTCTTGTCTGACGAACCTTGTAGTCCCGTAGGTGTGGCGATGAAGGTAAGGCCGAGACGACTTGCAGAGGCGACCAAATTCTGGGGAGAGTTTGTGACGTTGGGCCAGGCATCGTGGAACACTCGCACCTTTGACGCAAGCTTGAACCGGAAATCCTGGAAAATAAAAAGGTTTTCACTTACTGTATGCATAATTATGCACATAATAATATACTCGGGGGGGGGGGGGTAATGGTAAGGGCTGGAGAAATGGTAAACTGAGTTTTCTTTGGCTCACAATTAATTTATTTGTTTATCACCATGCAAGTAAATGTGTCAAAAGCATTCTAAACATCCATGTCCACGATTCTAATGGTGTACAGTATATGCATATGTGTGCTAAAAAATTAATTGCTACCTGTTTAAACCTCAGTTAACCATTACTGGATCCAGTTTTTAGCATTACCCCCCCTGTGACTGTACAATCTTTTAACATTTAACCTCAGAGCTATGCATATATCATATTCATACAGTACACACATATACTGTACACAAAAATACAGGATTCTGTATCATTAATTCAAATTCATTCCTGCACGTCATACAAAACATTTATGGCATTTAGAAATATATTTTTTAATACTAAATGTATGATATTTAACGATGAAAGAATGCGGCTTACAATATATATATGTTATGTACAGTATGCATACGAGTTGAAGCTTATTGTCAGCGTCTGTCTGAATTTTCATGCTTCAAAATGGTTCTAAACTTGAATTTAGGTTTAATGATGCACTTAAATACATTTAGCGCATTTAGTGAAAAAAAAAATATGTTTCTATTATTTCAAAAATGAAGTATTTTCCTTTTGAGAACGTTACTGTAGGCATACAGTATGCATATTATACGAAAACACAAAACATGCATGCACATTCCTATTAAGCAGACTCACCGTCACGTCGATGCAAATAGTTTCTTCTGACATTGTGACAGATTATATTAATACCCTTTTTTATATTTACTATCAAATTCAGCAGCAAATTTCGTCTGATTATTTTTAAATTATACAAAACGGCGACTCCGGCGAGACCAACAAATATCATACACTACCGGCGGCGATCGGCGCCATTCGCCATTTTTGATTTTTATATTAGGTGCTGCCAATTAAAGAAATAGTGTGAGAGTTTTGAACTACATGAACATATTATTTGGCGGGATTAAATTCAAAGTTCCTCTACCGCCTCTATTATACCAACTAAAAATCTGAATTCACTGAATTCAGAAATATTCAGAGACCCTAAAGAAAGAGACCTCCGTGTCTTATGGCCAGAAATTTGACCAGCTTGGCCGAGCTTCACTGTAACTGAGAGTGGCGGCGCCACTGAATCACAGCGACACGGCCCGGTTCTTGCTGCATGGCTTCGCGGGCAATTTCAGGCAGCAAGAACCAGGCCGTGCCGAACATTTAGCAGCGCTGCCATTCTCAGAAACAGCAAAACTATAATGATCAAATCCCTGGCCATAAGACAAGGAGGTCTTTGTAGGGTCTCTGATTATAGCTGTTAAAATTAAATTAGTCAGGTAACTATATTATAGAAAATAAAAAATTTTTTATTGGTTATTTGATATTTATTATTGATGTGTACAAAATGACCACATAAAAAAAAACACTACTAAAAACAATTAATTGTTGTATAAATTTGTAAATAATTTGATTATCATATATGGCATTTAATAATTATTATTATAAAAATAGGGAGCAGTTTTTTAGCTTGACTATATGAGACACAAAAAAATATTGTTAAATACAGTAAAAACTCGTTATTGAGTAAAGGAGTAAAGGTCCCGTAAAAAATAATTAACATTGCAAGTATAGGAAAAACTCGATATAAGGTAAACTTGATATAAGGTAAACCTAATTTCCTGGGTCCCTTGACTTTACGTAATAACAAGTTTTTACTGTATTATAATTTATATTAACCTTTTTTAGTTTTTAGCATATATTTTTTTTATAAATTGAATAACATATGGAATGAAGAGAGCATATGCACATAAAAAGGGGTTAAATAATTATTATAATAAAATTAAACAGATTTGAATTGACAAAAACAATAATTAAAGATGTATATTAAAGTAATCTGCATATATGGAGACACTTTTTTGCCTTGAACTGAACAGTAAAAATTCACTAAAAATACAAGCAATATGAACACACTAGTTTATGAAAAAGAACAATATATTGATATAATATTTAAGGCACTTAATAATATAAACATGCTAAAAATAAGTCTTGCTAGTTAAAAAAAATGAATAATTTCACACCACATATTGTTATTGGGACTGAGAGATACGCATTTGGTTTATAATGGATAACATTCATGAAATTTTTTTATTGAATTTTTGGATAAAGGACCTCATGCAATGTTGTCAATATTTTCTTCAGAACTTTTTAAACCGTCTCTCTAACAACATTAAAATTGTGCTTGAAATTGTTGTGACGTCATTCAAACACGACACCATATCCCTTGCAGGGTAAGCCAGCAGCATTACTACATCGGTCGTCAATATATAATCTTTGTCATTCAAATATTTAGCACACAAGCATAGGGAAAAATGTTGCATGACAATGACGTCACAGCGTCTTTCTTCTTGATTTTGAGGGTGTTTCAAGATTAAAAAAATGTAACAATACACCACTTCTGTCTTCAATACAAATATGCAATAAAAAAATTCATAAAATCCATTTTGCATGCTTTTAATGAATTTTAAAATTTTTCTTATTGATCTCAAACATTGTAGTGGGAAAAAAAAAAAAAAAAATGATCCATTTTGATCCCTAATAACTTACATAACTGTTATAAGAAGAAAAATACATATTATATATTATTGTGCGAATTTTAACAAGTGATATTACATTGAGCAATTGTTCAATATTTATGCAAGAGCAGATACATAGAGAGCTAAGGGGATGCTGTTCGATCCTTGTAAAGTTTCTAATAAAAAATTATCAATTGTTTAAATCATTAAAGCTTTAAATTAACATATAGAAATTTCAATAGGACACCATGGCGTCACAAAAAAAGAAACAGAATCAAGACAAGGGGATCATTGATAAAAAGCTCCATTCTCTAGAGACCAGATCTCAACAGCTTATCCCACAAAAGATTATTTTGGCAAATGTAAAGACAACTCCTACACCTGCACTGACTATGACATTTGATGCAATTGCTGATGGTGAAACCTTCAACTTTTTTGATTATTCAACACTGCTAGAACAAAGAGAGAAGGATGGGCTACTAGTAAAGGGTGAAAATTTAGCTGCACTCTGCAGGATCCATTCCATGTACACATACGTGAAGGCACCAACAATTATTTCATACATCAATGCATTAAATGCCATCAATAAAAACAAACTTCCAGTAGATCAAATCAGACAAGTTACAAAGCAAGATGGAATTCATCTTAATGCTGTTGTTCCAACCTATGAAGAGATTAAAAAATGTGATCCATTTGTTGATAGTAGTATGGATCCTTATACAGTTAGTCAAAATCAAGCAAAAACTCTCCTGTTTTTTGCTATCTGTGCAGGAAAATCCAAACCTCAAGTGTTTGAAGAGTTCAAAGCTAGACGTATGAAAGTGTATGGACCTCTTATTGGTACAAGCCATGAGAGCACTTTTACTATAATGTGCAAAGAGTTTGAGCAAAACAAATATATCAGAGTGATGGTATATGAGATTGTAAAGGTGATGCAAAAGTCATTCATCTCCAAGGAATACTTGCCAGCTGTTGATGCTACTCTGAACATTTGGTATGGTGCTTTCATGGCTCATATCATGATTATAATTGATGAAATCTTCAATGAGAGAATCTACATTGCATGCCATCCTTACCTTAGAAGAGAGGTGTCCCTCTTCTCCAAAGTGCTTGGAGATCTACTCCCGGATCCAGAATTTGGATACCTCAGAATCCGGAAGACTGACAATCCACTAGCAGCTTTGAGCCAGAGAGAGGTACCTCTTTTGTTTGGTCTAGCCGTGCATTTCAGGTGTGCAAAGTACCCCTCCATGTCCCAATACAGAGGAGCAGAACTAGTAGGAGAGCAGAAGACCCGACAGCTGGAGCTTATTGAATTTGATAAGCAATTCATGGCAGGAGTTAACAAGTCCTTCAGACATAGCAATAATGAAGACAAGGAGGAGGATGATGAAGATGAAGAGTTCTAGGACAATGGTACAATTATCAATGATTGTCCCATTCATGATTGCGTAGGTGTAGTTTTTTGGTGAAGGTTAGTTATTAATAAAAAAAAAAAAAAAAAAAAAAAAAATTTAACATTAGTAGCATACAAATTTTCTAATTTAAGTTTTTTTTTTTTTTTTTTTTTTTATTATTATGAATCTCAGTTGATTGAGAATTTAGGTAGAAGTTTAATATTGGTCTTTTGGAAGGAAACCGGAAATAGAGCTTTTATGAGAAAACTGCTAGATTGAATTTGATTAAACTACAAGCGATAAGTTTTAGAACATTCTCGATTAAGGTATAACCTGAGAATTTGTCTGTCAAGGTCAAGAGGCGTGGCTATAGTGGCAACACTGTTTGCATTGGAATGCGCATAAATTTTTAGGAGTGGGTGGTGACAACAGTCCTTGAGAACGTTGCCACATTTCTCATCACATATAGGAAACGATCATCGCCACGGTTCAAAATATATGAAAACAATTCAGAAAAATAGTCTAAAAAATTAGGTTTTAGTAAAAAAAAAAGTAAAAGAATCTGTTGTATAGTTTTTTTGCAATGCTAATTAACAAATTTAACATTGGAAGGATACAAAATTCTCATTTAAATAAATTAATTATAATTAAACCAACGGTTAAAAAATTCCGAAAAAATTCAGAGCTAATTTGACGATTGTTGTGAGTCCACCAAATTAATTTGAAGAAAATCTGTTGTAGCGAATTTTTCGTCCAAATTTCTCAGGTTAAGCCTTAAAAAAAAAAAAAAAAATCATTTGATTAGAAAATTATTCTTTGACTCCAGTAGTAACTGAGATTTATCGACAAACATTAACAATTCTAGGCTAGCATTTATCCCCACTCCCCTTTCCTATATAAACACATACACTACTAAAATTAATACATCAGATTGAAAATCTGGAAAAGTACTAACAACAAATCCCTGTAATGTAAATTAGGGAAGGTAATTTTCTTTTCTAGTCTTCAAAACATACAAAAATAAGCATCAACCATCCACCCCTAAAAAGTATTAAAAATTTAGCATTTTATGTTCGACAAATTAAAAATATATTTAAATTTAATAGAAATTTTACCTATAAAATTCTGTACCATTTAAAAATACACACACAACCTTTTTTTGTATTAATAGGCCATAATGAGATATCATGGATTCTGAGGTAAAAAAAGTTGAAACGAAAAATGAAAAGAAAAAAATTAAAACACTCAATTTCATAATTATGCTACCACAAAAAAAAAAAAAAAAAAAAAAAAAAAAAAAAAAAAAAAAAAAAATCAAAAGTTTATTAATTTTGATTCTAAAAATTATTTTTTTAACACTCATAAATTTAGGAACAAATATAAAAATATTTTGATATACTGTAAAAACTAAAAAAAATGCATAATATATAAAATGCTATAATAAATGTAAGCAGATTCAACTATGAGTAACTCCTGATTCAAGAAACTCCTTCAAACTTAATGACATTAAAATAAAATTGAGATTCAAACTTCATGAGTTAATTCTCACAGCTCCAAACAAATGCATTTTGGAACATACGTAACCATGGCGAATGAATTTGGTCCTTTTGGAGCCAATTCTGAGGCATGTAAGGCCACTGCCAAGTCAGAGTGCACCTTTCAGGATGGGGCATCATCGCAAGATGTCTACCACATGGAGAACAAAGCCCTGCTAAACCTTCAGGACTTCCGTTGGGATTCATTGGATATACCTGAGTTGGTTTACCTGAATCATCAATGTACCTGATAGCAAGACAGTTCTTGTTCTTCAAGTTCTGAAGTACTTCGTTGTCTTTGAAGGTGAATTTACCCTCTCCGTGTGCTACCCAAACTCCTAACGAACTACCTTCCATACCTTTTAGCATGATAGAAGGTGATTTTTCAATCTTAACAGTACTGAACCTACATTCGAATCTCTCTGATGTATTTTTTTCAAGTGTTATTTCAGGAATAGGGAATTCAGATTCAATATTTTCACCTACCCATCCAAGTAATGCCATAAGTTGACAACCATTACAAACACCTAAACTGAATGTATCTTTCCTTTGTACGAATTTCTTGAATTGAGATCGTAAATTGGGATGGAAAATCAAGCTTGCTGCCCAACCTTTTGCAGATCCTAAGACATCAGCGTAACTGAAACCTCCAGGGAAAATCAGGCCTTTGAACATATCAATATTGACTTTGGAGTCTAGTAGATCTTGCACTGTGATGTCCCATACTTCAAATCCAGCCATGATTAATGACGCTGCCATTTCTCGATCTCCGTTGATTCCTTCTTCACGTAAGACTGCAACTTTCGGAGGCGTATTGAGAGGTTTCAGAGGTTTTGGTACACTCTTTAAGTCAAATGCAATTTTGTAATTTGGACCCTGTCTTGTTTTCAATGACTCATTTTCTTCCTTGATACAACTTTGATCAGCTTGCAAGAGCTCTAGCTGGTAACTTGTCTCTTCCCACGCATACAACAACGTCAACATTTTGTCTTCGATGATAACTTCATTGTTGACGGAGATTGTCACTAAGGATTCAGGTCCAAATGCTCCGGTATTTCCAATCTCAAAACAAGGAACATTTTTATCATTGAATTTATCAACAATTTCTGTAGCATATTCTGGTTTAACTTCTAAAATCCATCCAAGTTCTTCAGTAAATAGAATTTGCAGTGGAGTATTGTTCTTGTGTTCAATATTAACATTCAATCCACAATTTCCAGCAAATGCCATTTCCAAGATACAAGTTATAAGTCCTCCGTCACTTATATCATGTCCAGATAGGATTTTCTCAACTCTGATGAAATATTGTATGATTTCAAATGCTGTAGCGAGTTGTTTTGGATTTTCTACATCAGGTGTCTCATTCCCTAACTGATTGTAACATTGAGCTAATGCAGTACCACCCAATCTGGACTTCCCGTTTGAGAGATCAACGTACAGTAATGTTCCTGTTTGTGGAAGTTTCAAATCTGGGGTAATGACACGTCTGACGTCCGGGCACGGAGCATAACTTGAGATTACGAGAGTCCCAGGAGCTTTGATTGTCTGTCCTTCAACTCTTGCAGCCATGCTGAGAGAATCTTTTCCACCATCCACAGCAATACCTAATTCATTCATGATCTTACACATTGCAGTACAAGCATCATACAAAGCTGCTCCTTCGCCGGGTAACTTGGCAGCCCACATCCAATTTCCACTACATTTGACGTCTTTCAAGTCTGAAATTTGTGCCATGGCGAGATTAGTAAGAGATTCTGCTACGGTCATTCTAGCTCCCGCCGCGGGATCAATCAGACCTTTGATTGGTTGTTCTCCAATAGCGGTAGCCAGACCTTCAACGTTGAAGTGTGACAACGCAGTGACGGCAACGTCGGCCAGTGGGGTATGTAACGGTCCTACACATTGTTGTTGAGCGATCAGACCAGTGACACAACGGTCCACTTTGTTGGTCAGATACCGTTTGCTGGCAACGCTAGGGAGACGTAGGACTCTTTCTAATGCATCTCGGACTTGTAATGATTTTGGTAATTGTAACAAGGGTAATTTGACATTTGATCTTGTTAATATGTATGTTTTTTGTGGCATTTTTCCAAGTACAAGTTCTAAATCTAAATTAACAGGATAATTATTTAAATCTTCATTATCATTATTTAAATATTTATCTTCATTAATTTCAGTTTCCTCTGATAAAATTACTTTTCCAGTACCTGTAACTCTACCTACAAAATTTATAGGACATCTTTCACGTTTTCCAATCATCTCTAGAACTTTCTTATCCTCAGCCTTACAAAGAAGAGCATCATTCTCTTGATACTCCGCTCCCCAAAGTTCAAGTACACTGATGGTCGGGTCTCCTAGTTGAAACCGTTGGGTGAATATCACGGCTCCTGCGGGCTCCACCAGTTCTTTGAGGACATTCCCGTTCCCTCCGGCTCCCTGATCGTGGATGCTACAGATAGGGTTACCGTCACGGCACTCCAAGCAGGCACGGATCACACGGTGGAGTTTCTGCTCCATTTCGGCATCGCCACGTTGTACCGCTCCGAAGTCAAGCTCAGACTTGTTATCACCTTGCACCTAAAACATGTGAGAACTTTGTTATACTTACTTGTTAGTTTAAAAGGATTAAATAAATTACAAACTACAGAAATAATAGAGAAGAATGAAAATAATTTCTCTAACTTACAGGTTTAAGAAATCAATACAGTAATTCAATTAATTATAATAATGGAAGGAAAGTTAATCTTTTTTCTAGTGGTGTACTTTAAATTCTGGCAGTCCATTTTTTTTTTTTTTTTAATCATTCCTCGCCCAGAATAATGATTTATTTGTCTACCACTAACAAATACAATAATAAGCTTTCTGCTATTTCAGAGGAATGCAATTATGAGCTTCAAATTACAGATTATTATTGCATACAACTATGGTAGGCAGTATTACGACGGACGAGGCATGATATCATTGGGCAAAGCTCACCTCAACAGAGCTAGCTGATCCTCCTCCAACGCCAATCCTGTAGACAGGGCCTCCCAACTTGACGACTTGCATGCCTGGTTCGACAAAGAAAGAGTACGTTGCAACTCATGTCAAGAAATTTTGATATATAGTACATAATTAAAAAAACATACACTCAATACAGATATACTGTAGATTGCAACAACATAAAAAAATCATGAATTTATAAAAAAATCTTCACAATATCAAAATTTAATGCAGTGTATTACTAAAACATAATAATGTTGTTTTTAAAATTTTAAAATTTGACTTTGTCTTTGCTAGAAAAATCATATTATTTAACCAATTAAATGTTATGACTTACTGTTAGTTCTAGAGTCTACCACTAGAGGCAGTTACCTTTCTGAGGCATCATCTTGGTGACCATGTCTGCGTCCAAGGCTCCAGCTCCTCCGCTGAACATGATTGGCTTGACATACTCCCTCCTCTCTCCACCCGGTAACACTTGACCGTACGAGCGAGCAAACCCACAGATCAACGGCTCTCCGAACTTGTTGCCGTAGTCTGACGCTCCGTTGCTGGCCTCAATGGCAATCTCAAGGGGAGGGGCGAAGTTGCCAGGGTAGATCAGGGATGTGTCTTCCCAGGGTAAATTGTAACCTGAGAGAAAAAAAATATTGAGTTAATCTTCTAAAAATTAAAACAATAAACTTAACTTTAAAAATTAATACAATAATGCTTTCAAAATTGTAGTTTCACTATAAAAAATTATTAAAAAATAAAAATAAAGGAATACATTGACATCATAGTAAGCACATGACATTTTTAAGCTAAAAGTTTAACATTTTAGCAACTTAAACGATAATAAAATGTTTTGATAATGAATAGATAGGTGAATAAAAGAGACCTTTCACAATAGAGGGGGTGTATCAAGTATTTTTTAAAAATAATGATTAGCTTTCAATATCTACAGCACTTTATTCAATATTTTCTCTCAACAAAAGATTTTTTTTAAATACCTTCTCAATTTTCCTTCGTCAGGTCTTACCTGGTATGTGTAGGTTGCCGAAGCTGTAGCCTGCACTGCCGGCAATGTAGTGGCCACCTCGTCCAACTGCATGAACGTCTCTGATCCTGCCACCAGTGCCGGTAGTGGCGCCACTGTACAGTGGGAAATGATGTGATTAGTTTCCAGCAACGGAATTTTGTCCCTCATCCGGAAAAATGAGCTGTCTGCTATTTTAGGCGAGTGCAACATTGAGCTTTATTGCATACTGATTTATAGCTCACCTGCATGAAATTTTATTATTGCAGAAATGAATAGAAGGTGCCAAATTATGATACTCTGATTTTTTTCTTTCTTTTTTTTTTTTTTTTTTTTTTTTCCGAGGAACTATTTTTTTAAAAAAAATATTCAAACTGTGTCCAAATTTCCTGGAGGCATCAATAGGCGTTCATGCCTTATCATTTTTATTAAGGATCTAGAGGAGGCAACAGAACTTGGAGAACTTGCAATGAATTTTAAAAATAATTACGGGACTCAAAAAAATCTAAAAAAATTCATAGTAACATAATTTGGTACCATCTATTCATTTTTGCAATAAAAAATTGTCATGCAGGTTGTCCATTGCACTTACCTGAAACAGCTGATAGCAACAAAATCACGGCAAGCAGAGAGCTCATTAGTCCGGACAGATATTTTATAGTGTAAAGATATAGAACGCTTATGGCCAAAATTCTGTTCAAACATCACAGATCTTAAAGGAAGTGCGAGTATGAAAAAATGTGTTATTACAAAGTTTCAGCGCAGGGGCGTTCAGATGGTGTTGCAGCTGCAAGTTATAAGCATTTGGAGGTGTGCCGGTCGCCATCTGGACGCCCAAATAAAAAGTTCTCATTTTCACTTCCTCTAGACTTTTTCTTTGGTTTATACGTTAAATGCTAGGAAAAATATTTAACATGGGCGTTCGATCTCTTTACAATGTAAGCTCTTTGGTCCGGACCAGATCACCAACTAACCTGAAAGGAGCGACGCCCGTGGGAAAGTTATGTGTCTCTGCAGTGAAGATGATGTGCGACTGTCGAGACTCCACCACCAAACTGCTGGCCTGCGTGGAGTCAGAGGGACGCAGGGTGCGCACACGGTAGCCCTGGATGGCACTGAAACATCAAATTTCAGTACTTTTTACTTTAAACAAGACAATTTACAAAGCACTTAGCTTTAGCAACCTAGAAAAATTAAATATCAGATTTGGTATATTTTTTTAAATATAACAAATGTGTTTTTCATTCCAAAAATTAATTAGACATTATTATTTTAAATTAATCTACATTAAGTAAATACTGTATGACAATTTTTTCAAAACAAATATTTTATAAATGCCTTTAGTTTAATCTTAGCATTTTTTTTTTTTTTTTTTTTGTGTATGTGTTGTTCAGTATTTATTTTATCTTCATAAAAGGTTTAAGTACAAATAGTCTATACTAGATAAATTAATAAAAATAATATAAATTAATTAGTTTTAATAAGAAAATTTGAGCTAGAGGTTAAATTCTTTGTCAAATTCTTATAAATAAGCAATTAAATTCAAATTTTAAACTCCTAGCTAAACAGTATGTACAACAAAGTGAATTATAAAACAGCACTAATTTGACCGACCTGCTGTTATCGTTAAACTTGATGACGTTGTTCTGGTTGGTGTGTTTCTGCGTGGCGATGATCATGTCCAGCAACGACTCTGGCTGCTCCTGTCCATCGATGGTCATCTGTCCCTTGAAGAACCAATGACGGCTGTGCTCGCTGTTGGACTGAGCAAGGTCGAAGCACTCGACGCTGGTGGGGTTGCGACCGAGCTTTTCACGGAATAGATCGGTGTAAAAGTCCAGGTCCCAGTTGTCAAAAGCAAGACCTGAACGAAAAAACTTTAAATTAGAAAACTCTTGATCTGGATGAAAAATACCAAAATTCATATATGTCGATATTGCAACAAGTTTAAAAATGTTTTGTCATTCTTTCTTTGCTTTCTTACCTATAAAAGCATAAAATTATTATGCTGTAAAAATTTCTGTTCTGTACATGCTTTAAACAATTTTCTTTTCTTCTCCTTTATGTAATACCATAGTACTTCTACGTACATATTTGCAATTGTTTAATATCTTTTTATTATTTTCTGATGTTTTTCATTACATTAATTGTCTCCATTAAGTTTGACACTTCACAAAAATGGTATAATATGCTGTAGTGATATGATTAATAAATAAATAAGCTAAGAATTATAAATTTAAATTTAATGACTGATGGAGGCTTGAAAATTAACATTCTTTCCTTTTAAAAATGTGAAATTGATAAACAATATATTCTAAGGCACACTTGTTTTCTACTTACCACTCTTCAATTTTATTTCCTTCATGGAATTTTTTTAAAAAAGTCTAATTTAGGGTGGAGGGGAAGGGGTAGGGACTAAAATGAAAGGGACTTCACACCCTACTCTAATTATTGTTTAAGGACTTCAGAAATTAGTGTTAGCATTGAAAACCCTTTTTTTTTTTTTTTTTTTAGACATCTTGATTTGCAGTACACAAATTAAAAACGTACAACAGCAGCGAAGATTGTTCGTCACTCACCGAGCTTGTCGTTGACATCCTGGAGGGCCTGTCTGCCGTGGGTCATGACGTCCACCTCAAACCAGGCCTCGGGTTTGGTGCCGAGGGCGAAGGTGGACAGAGGGGTGAGGTAGCGGCACTGAGTCATGCGGTCGTGGAGGACACCAGCCAGCTGTTGAGGAAAAGTTATAGGTAATAAGGATCTGTCAAATGTTGTCTCTGATGCAGCTTCGAGGAATGAGTATTATTATTTTTTTTTTTATTGCAGAAATGGATGCAAAGTTACGATTTTTTTAGATCGAGACAAGGAACAAACTATTTTTAAAAAAATATTGAAAGTATAGAAAGAGGCATCAATAAAAGGATAGGACCTAAAAGGGGTTTGGGCTCAAACCCAACCTCAGCAAAACTTTTTAGCAATATTTCCTGGTCTCTAAAAAATTGTAAATCAGAAAAAAAAAAAAAAAAAAATCAGAGTAAATAACTTTGCAACTTTGCACCCTCTATCCATTTCTGCAATAAAATATTTTTTAGGTCTGTACTCCATTATTATCCTCACCTTGTCCTGATCCTGCGCTGACAGTGACGGAGGTTTGTTCCACGAGAGAAGGAACCTGGTGGAAACCTCGAGTCTAGTGACACAATCCAGACCCACCGCTCGGCAGATGGACACCGCATTGCTCGAGAACGCTGTCGAGAAGTTCAGTCTACGACAGGATGAACAAATTTGAATTCATATGGTAACTTTCAAAGTCAAATCACTTTTTTAGTGCACCTAACAATTGTAAAAAAAAAAAACAGTAAATAATATGATGCTGTGTTAAATTGAATAATAATTTCTGTTTTAAAATTTACGTTTTTAATTTACCTTCCTTTTCTACAGTTACAGTTTATTATAGAAAAGAAGAAGAGTTTATTAAAAATTGTCTTTAGTTGTAATTTGCAGTTAATTAATGTATACATATCTCTTATGCCAAATAGAGACAATACAATTTTGCTTACAATTTTTCCACATCACAGACTTTGATGGCTTACATAATGCAAGTGCTTACACACTGTGATTTGTTGCATTTTCTTGCATGCAATTCTTTTATAGCAAAAATGAAAAGAGTGTACCAAATTATGCTACTCTGATTTTTTCCCAGATTTTTTAGAGTAGCGACGTATTCAAACCTGAACTTTGAATAACCTTTTAGCAATACTTCCTGACTTCTAAAAAAATTTGCGAAATTTCAAAATAATTTGGTGCCCTTTATTTATTTTTGCAATTGAAAAATTTCATGCAGTTTGTTCATGCCAGTTTAAATAATTACGTATTGAAAACAAAATTCTTTTAAGTCATTATTTTAAACAGCTATTACCTTGGTCCTATCTCGACTATCAAGCAGTTTTCGTTCTCCACAAGTCGAGACTTGTCAGTCAGCAGTTCGGGATGTTGTGGTGAGCCGAGAATCCAGCGCAGCATTGCCCTCTGGTGGTCGTCTAGAGAAGCTTGCAGCTCAACGTTGAAGCAGAGCTCCGAGCTGAGAGAAACGACCGACGGACATACTTTCTGTAGACTCTGCAGCTTCACCGCCGTGGCACCGACACTCAAACCAGGCTGACGGTACAGATGGAGAACCTCCATGGCTGTAAACAAAATAACATTTGTATTGTACTTTAATGGGTGAAATGTTGCAAAAACTGTCTGGGTTTTATTAAAAGTTTTCATTTTCAAAAATTACAAAATGACCAAATTTTAGAAATGTTCTTTAGCATGTTTTTTGTTTATAGAAAATATTTATAGGGATTTGATTGATTGATGGGATTGAAATACATCATCATTGTAGCATCTGTCTAATTGATAACTTTTGGCAAAACTTAGTAGCTAAATTATAAAATGTCATGTAACTTAAAAACCAAAATTTAAGCAAAATACTGTGATATCATATTCGTGTATTGTCATAATTAATGGAATATTGCTCTTCAAATTTGACAAGCTTAAAAAACTAATAATATAATAAAATAAAATAGATGAAACTTGACCTAAGATTCTCTATTCAAAAATGCAATAAAAATGCCGGTTGTCCATTCTCCAAATATTAATGATTTAAAAATACTGTATAACATTTTCCATGCATATCTTAAGGGTAAGGTAACGCCACCAATGTTAAAAAAAATCCCTCTCACAAAAATTCTGAAAAAAATTTAAAATGTTCTCCTAGACACCCCCTATCAGTAGCTAAAATATCAGGTATACAAATACGATCTAGTTTTTGAGTTATGAATTTTTAAAGTTGACCAATTTAACATGGGAGTTTCATTTCTCCATGTTAAAGTAGTCAACTTTAAAATTTTATAACTCAAAAACTAGATCGTATTTGTATACCTGATATTTTAGGTACTGATAGGGGGTATAGAGGAGAACATTTTAAATTTTTTTCAGAATTTTTGTGAGAGGGATTGTTTTTAACATTGGTGGCGTTACCTTACCCTTAAAATTGCAACAGAATATTTTTAAATTAATTTTACCTATATTACATATAGTACCATGCAATGTTTAAGAATATATTAATAATGAACACCATAAAGAACAGTTAATAAGCCAGTACAAACCTGCAGCTTATGATAAGTCCAGCACACTGAAAAAGTTACTGGTGCAGCCACTCCTTGCTCAAGTATAGAGATCAAAGATCAGAGGTCAAATTTGTTATCAAGACAATAATAAAAAATGCATTGACATCATGCACTAGATAAATAAAATGTTAGGTAATCACAGTGAATAAAGACAACAGTTTTGAAATAATTTATTGGTCAACATATTATAAAATATGAATTTTTCATATTAATATATTGAGATCTACAGGTCTCCTACAGTGGGGATGACAAATTTAATTAAAGAAATGAATAGAGAGCACTAAATTATACCATTTTTTTTTTTTTTTTTTTTTTTTTTTTTTTTTTTTTTTTTTTTTTAAAGATTTTTTAGAGGCCAGGAAGTACTGCCAAAAATCCGAAAGTTCAGGTTTGAACCCATGCCTTTTTCTTTACTTCTAACAATTTTTAAAAATAATGCAGGCTCAAAAAAAAATCAGAGTAGCATAATTTGGTATCCTTTTTTTATTTCTTTAATTAATAAAAAAATCCCACTTACGTAGGTTGTATGCTATCCAAACCTTAGCCTAAATTTAACCTTTATTTTATTTTACTGCCCAGTAGTTAACTAGGGTGAATGATTTTTACCAAATTTCGTTTTATACAGCAGTACTTTTAACTTTTACTCATAAAAGAAAGTAAACAAACCAGAAAATTGCTCTTTATATACTCAGTAACTTTGCTAGGCATAAAAAAAACATTGCTTCAACTGTATCAGAAGTGGTCAATTTTTGGCTATTTGGAGCTATTTTACGCTGGCACTTTCTGAGCTGATTTATGCTGGCGCAGCACTAATTTAGGGTAAATTTACATGTTGGTAAGCTACAGTAAAACAGAAATAAATAAAAAAAAAAAATAAATGCTTTCAAAATTTCTCGTTAATAATGTATGGTATTTAAGAATTTCGAACAAGATATGTAGCAGAGATTGTAAATTTTAATTTTTTTTACATTAAATGAGATCCATAATACAGATATTACACGACATCATAATTAAAAATAGTGATTATATAAAAAAATGGATAAAATAGTATGGAAATAAGACACATAATGACAACTTACTATATAAGTCTGACGGAACTCTATCTTGCCTGTAAAAGTTCCATCTGATTTCCCTGTTAGAGTTCCGTCTGACGGATCTACATAGTACAATATATAGAACTGACGGAACTTTAGCCACGTTCAATTAAAAAAGAGAGCAGCGGAGCAAAAAGAAATTGCAACATTGCATCGAGTCAGGCTGGTAGGAGTAATAATAATAATAATAATAATAATTTTATTTCGAAGGCAAAGGTTGTACAAGACAACATACATCACGTCAAAATTTCAATCAACACACTAAAAAATAACAATAAATTGACACTATCACAACATAATACTAACAGACAAAAAAAAACAACAACAATATTTCATATTAACGCTACAAAAAAAAATATCAGCTTACATATGTATTAAATTTTAATACATATTAAAGTGAGAAGAGATAATGCTTTCCCCTCTCCATCCTCTCTTCCCCTCACATCACTTGAGCGCATCAGGGGCGGTAAGAGAGGCAGCTGTGTTGCAAATTGTGATGTCACAAATCCATGCTCTCGCTGCTTGTTTACCCTGGGGGACTCGCCACCATACAGCATGTAGTTATGCTCAGTTTGTGGGTAATATTTGATTAAAAATACTTATTTTTAGGGCTCCCTGTCCCTTTAACATATTATGCATACTGTATCCTCTCTACCGATACCCCTCTCACATTGTGCTGTGTGCATATAGTCCAGCTAGACGTTAACACAGCTAAGCAGGTTTAAAAATCCTATATGGTGAGGCGTCCGTCTGTAATATGCTACCCGCACGCTATAGAGAACCGTTTTCCTACAAGGCTTGTCGGGTCTCCAATCATACAGTGATCATATAATAGTTACTGTATAATCTGTATTTTTGCATACATAAAATAATATGATATGCATACTGTACTGCATGTATGCATATAATAGTGATATGCACCTTGGCACGGTCCTGTAGAGAGCAAGTTTAGTTCATTAGAAGAAGCCTAATAAATTTAGCCTTCATATTGTAAAAGGCTTACAATGAAGCGTTTTATATTCTCCTGTATTTAGCTAGCTTTTAAGTCTTCTGATCGAATTTGTATTGCAAAATCTACCGAAATCTACATACGGGCATGCATTACGAACTTTATGAAGCCTATATTTTCATTCAAAGATTTTACATAAAAAATAATTTGGGTGACACAAAAAATAGAAATTCTAAAATCTAATACATTTTTTAAGAATAAGTACCATTTACCTGAGTGATTTGAGTCTTCAAATCGCTCTAAATTGAAGAATTAAAGCTGCACATAAAAACAATAAAAAAAATGAGGGAAAAGCATGTGATCAAACAGGTGCACGATGCTCGTTTTTTTGTGACGTCATCGTGGCGCGAGTTTTAGATTTTACGGTCCTGAACGGCTCCCAAAGACCCTTAGAGACCTCCATGTGTTAATTATGGCCAGAAATTTGATTGCCTGAGTGGGGTACAAGTGTGGCGGCGCTGCTGCATCTCATGGGTGCAGTTAGGGCCGCATGGCACGGCTCTCACTGGCTCAGGCCATCAAATTTCTGGCCATAAGACACGGAGGTCTTTAATTAAGGGCTAAAGGGTGTCTCTGAACGGCTCCTGAACCCTTCGTACAGCAGCGCGTCTAAGAATACTCTGCTCACGGATTTAGTTTGATAGAGATATTCTTAATAAGTTAATAGTTATCTCATCTAATAGTAGTTTAAAGTTTATAGAATCTAAAATATTCAGAGAATGACGGTTTCCAAAGAGGGTAATTCTATGAACGTGCAAACTCAAAATTCGCCGTTTCTCTATAGCTGCTCACATCTAGCTGTCTAAAGGAAAACTTTTCTAGCTGTCGGCGCTAATCACCACTTATTGGTCACGCACTGCAATGAAGACCAGCATTACATTATTGACTAACAACTTTTTAATTTAGTGAGGTTTCATTCAATTGATATATGTATTAATATCACATATATTATAGAAACTTCATTCATTATTTGTGATATTTAATTGGCTTATAAAAATGAAATTTTTACACCACATGAAATCATTATTTAATGGTTCATGAACCTCTCAATTAAATTTAATTAAATAATAAATAATTAACTATAGGTGATGAACTCAGATATATATCAATTTAAATTATCATGCATATATACTAATAAATTTGACATCTTTTTTGAAGTATAATAGACTGGATTAATATATTTATATGGCCTTTAAAATAAATATAACAGAATTTTTTAGATAGATTATATATTTATTTACAAACAATAATATAATAAGTGATTATGAACAAAATTATAGTGAACACAATGATTCTAAAATCTAACGACAAACACTTTTACAATTATCAGATCTATATTGATGAACATAATAGATGAAACAAAAAAATAAACAGTTCAAGAAATAAGTATTGATTTAACTTGTCCATTTTCGTATTATTGGAATACATGTACAGATCAATTTCCACATATTTTTTTATATGAGAAATTAAAAAAGAATTTACGATTAAAGATATCCGTTTCATATGTAAATTTTGGGATTGAAAAAAAGTTGGGTACCATCATTGTGGGGCATACCCTTCTTGTCTTCAAACACATGGCAATCCCATATGGTAAGAAACTTGATGTTAAAAAAAAAAAATAAAAAAATCAAAGAAGAAATTTTAAATTCCTGAGTCCTAGAAAATTAAATTTCATGGCAAGGCAAGAATGTGTGCAAGTGTGGTATATTTAAAATACAAATATTTCAAGGCTGTGAGTTTGGCCTACAACATGGCTATAAAATAAATCTATATATTTTAATATACACTTGGAAAAAGGCACTAATAAACTTCATTTCATATATTAAACTTTGAGTAACATTAAAACTTCAAAAATTGAAAATCAAAACACTATTTGAAGTCAGTAAGATTAAAATATACAAGGTTTTTATAATTTTAAGGTAAAATATATTTAAAATTTGTTTAGAATATCAGAGATTAAGGTTTCTTTACATACTACAATATTGCTAAAATTTGTACAATTAGATTAAAGATTTTAGCTGCTACATTTTGTTCTTAATCTGCATCATTTACGGCTTTTCTTAAGGCTTAACCTGAGAAATTTGGACGAAAAATTCGCTACAACAGATTTTCTTCAAATTAATTTGGTGGAATTACAACAATCGTCAAATTAGCTCTGAATTTTTTCGTAATTTTTTAACCGTTGGTTTAATTAAAATTAATTTATTTAAATGAGAATTTTGTATCCTTCCAATGTTAAATTTGTTAATTAGCATTGCAAAAAAACTATACAACAGATTCTTTTACTTTTTTTTTTAACTAAAACCTAATTTTTTAGACTATTTTTCTGAATTGTTTTCATATATTTTGAACCGTGGCGATGATCGTTTCCTATATGTGATGAGAAATGTGGCAACGTTCTCAAGGACTGATGTCACCACCCCCTCCTAAAAAATTATTCGCATTCCAATGCAAACAGTGTTGCCACTATAGCCACGCCTCTTAACCTTGACAGACAAATTCTCAGGTTATACCTTAACTTAGAGTTATATGCAAAAACACAACATTTCATACTTTTATTGCTCTTTGCTGAGAACAATTTAAAACTTTGCAGATTTTGAAAAATAATTATTTTTATATAATATCAGAACAGTAGTAAAATTTGTTTTATAACTTTGAAAGCTAAAGAAAAGTTAATTGATCGCAGGCTTTAGCCATTCCCTTTATCATTGATGTTAAATGCATTTTTGCATTACAGGCTTATAATTTTTGTTGGTCAGCTTAGAACAACATTATTTTTTTACACCTTTTCCTAATTTTTACTATATTCTCTCAACAACTTTTCAGTTTTTCACTTTTAATTGATAAAATTTCTAATTATTTGCAAATGAAATTTTAAATCATATATATTTAAAATTTAAAAGTCTTAAAAATTAATAGAGTAATAACATATATTTACAAAAAAAGAAACTAATTGCTAACTGGCAAAATCTATGGGCACATTTTTGATATGTATTAAGCTCTTAATTATGCACAATGGACATTTAGCTAATACACACAAACTAATAATATTAACTGAACATATTTTAATAGCTAGCACATATTTTATATAATAGATATTATTTTCAGTAAATATTGTTTTTTACAGGTAAAAGATTTTTTTTTTTTTTTTTTTTAGAGCTGATAGCAAGTAAAACCAGTATTTCATGATAAAATTTTGTAAAAAAAAAAGTTCTACCTTGCATTCAAGAAATTTTAAATTTTCTTCAACACATTCTACATTAATTTTAAGAAGTTTAACTTACAAGCAAAATTTAAAATTATATAATTCATTCTGACTGCAACTACAATTCCACAAATATAAAAGTTGTTCATGTGATAGAAAAAGTTAAAAAATTAGAGTGACATATATAGCTTTTACTAACGCTTTCAGGCAAAAATGTGTGTATTAAAGCTTTTGTGTGCAATTTTATTAAATTAAAAAAAAAAAATCATTAATTTTTGAGCTGTATTAAAACATCAAGTCAAATTAAAAAATGTTGGTTTAGAAGGAGAAGATGTTAATTTTTATACTATGTATCAAAACACAAAAAAAAAATCACGTGTTTTTCATAAACATATTTGAGTGCAGAAACTTACAAAACAATATTAAAATTCAATAAATATAAAGAAAATGAGCAATATTGTTTTTTAATAATGTAATCTCTAACTAATATTTAAGTATATAATATATATTTACAATGAATATAAAAGAAATGGTAAGAAATTCAAGTGGCTAAGTAATAAAAAATGACATAAAAAAAGTTTATGATAGGAAATAAGAGAAAAAAACTTAAACTGCTAACAATACTGATATGACAGGTAAGGTATTTGGGGGTTCTTAAGTTGAGTACTTAAAGGAGTTGCTGCGCGAGTAGACGAGGTCTTACAAGTTTGCACTCCAATCTTTGATTCTGTCCCCTGAAACAGAAATTGTAAACACCAATCAAGATAAAGGATAAGCTGATTTTATAATGGAGGAGTTCAATTTTGAAGTAGGGGGGGCCACAAATTTTTAGTGCAAATGCAAGATTAAATTACATACAGAATATTGTGAGACTAAACAAATACATTCCCATTTTTAAAAATAAAAGAAAAACATATCCTCAAGTCTAGGCAAATAGAAAAAAAAAAGCCTGGGCTAAATCTCAGATAACCCAATCCCTCAACCTCAATTGTAAATACTGTATTAAAAAATTTCCCACTCAAATACTACCCCTCCAGCTTCTCTTTTCCCTTCAACCCCTCCCCTCCCTTCAATCAGCAAACTAACAACTCAGTTTGAATCATTAAATCTCTACTTCCAACTGATGAAGCAACTAGACGATGCAAAAAGTGGTGAAAAAATGTAAATAATTTATTGCTAACTTGTGACTACAAGATTTTCTCCTGCTGTGACTTTTTCAATTGATAAGGCCTTGCTGGTTATTCCTATCCTTTTCTTTCAATAATTTAAAACATATAAGACATTTTAAAAATGGAAATTTAAAAATAATAATAATAAGTCAACCAATTCAATGGTTATTTTGTAGCTTGTAAATTTGTTAGAAATCCTAGTGACTCACCAAATGTCTTGCCTTTCTTGTTAACGGTTCTGTAGTTCTTGAGAAAGAGCAACGTGCTTTTCTCCATCTCTTGAAGGTGCTCGCAAGCTCTGCGTTCAAATATCCCTGCAACAAACAACATCAGTTAGGCCGGTATTAAACGATACAATTTTTCTAACTATTGCATACAATTTTTTAAACTTGAACACCATTTGTTTGTATGGACATGAAATTTTCTTGCAAGGAAAAATTGTATGCAAAATTGTATTGTGTAATACAGGCTATAGCATTCAGTGGCAATTTCAGTAATATAGTAACTAGTTGCAGGAGATGCAATTTTTTTTTTGCAAGCTTTATTTTAAATGGCATTCTTTATTGCAACAAGTTCTGTATAAATTGTAAATACAGTACATGAATAAACTAGCTAATGAATAAGTAATAAACCAAGAAATAAATTAATTAAGAAATAAATAAAACATAATTAGATACATAAAGTAATGAACAAACACACCTTGCTCTACGTTCCTCTGCATGCGGGCCTCGATGAAGACGGAGAACATGGCGGTCTCGGTGAACCACTCGAGGAACAGCTGCTGGCAGTTAGAGGTCGTTGCCTTCACGAATGACTCTCGCTGAGGACAAGAAAGTGTTAGGTCTTGTTGGTAATGGGAACAAACATAAAAAAAAAAAAAAAATCAAAACCACTACAAAAGGCCCAAATTGTTTATTTAGTTTTAATATACTGTGCATTTAGACACATATTAATAAAAAAAAAAGTGAATAACAAAAAATATCAAAATATTGAAGTATTTTTTGTTATGAAAAGAGTCAAACAATACAAATGAATGAACGCTTTAAAAAAAAATATGGGAGTATTTTCTACATTTTTTTTAGGGCATATTTTGTGCATTTTTTTTTTAAGAGGTGAGTAAAATACATATTAATTTTGAAATACAAACAAGAAACTGTTAAGCTATTTATTAGTAGAAAATAATTCAAGCTGCAATTAGAAAGTAGCACTACAATTTTTGAAATCTTTTAATAATTTTGAAGCTGATGTTTTCCAGCCAACCAGTTTAAATAAATAGCAAGAATGGCATCACTCAGTTTAAACTATGATTTGAAAGACTAAAAATTGTTACCTCGAAAACCCTCCTCCCATCCTGTTGAGTGACGATGTGGTTTCGGTAGTGTCCACACACCTCCACGAACATTCGGATGAAGGCTTCGGACACGAGCACGTTGCGAGAAGTCTCGTTGGGGGCGGTTGAGGAGGCCACCAGTTGGAGGGCCAGTCTGACGGCACGACGAAGCCGTCTCGGGATGATGTTGTCCTCGTCTCCCATACACTGCAGCAGTCGAGATTGGTCCAGGTCTACCACCATACCCTGAGAAAGGTGCAGGAGAGTTAGTGAACGAAGTAACTTGATTGTTGCATGATTTTCTAATTTGGAGATAAAGAAATTAGAATAGATGTAACTACAGAAACTTTTAAGGTAGAGATAATACGGATCAGCTGACCCAATGCTAAAAAAATCCCATTCATGAAAATTATGAAAAAAAAAAAAAATAATAATTAATAACATGTTCTCCTCTACATCCCCTATCAGTAGCTAAAATATCAAGTATACAAAAACGAACGAGTTTTCGAGTTATGAATTTTTAAAGATGACTACAGTAATTTAACATGGAGAAATGGAACTTCCATGTTAAATTAGTCAGCTTTATAAAATTAATAACTCGAAAACTAGCTCGTTTTTGTACACCTGATATTTTACCTACTGATAGGGGATGTAGAGGAGAACATTTTAAATTTTTTTCATAATTTTCATGAATGGGATTTTTTTAGCATTGGGTCAGCTGATCCGTGTTATCTATACCTTAACTGTTTTTTAAAAGAATTCAGTCTAACAAGAGGTAGTAATTGCTTTAGAATCTTCAAAAGTAAATGACCATGTGTTTTCTCTGACTTTAGAGTTTTTCTTGGGAACCTTTGAACCTATGTGAGATAGATTTTTTTGATTTCGGATCAGGAGCACTAGAGCTATTTTTAGAAAATACTAAATACTAACTCATTTCTTTATTGTGTTTTTTGTAGTACTGTAGATACTCTACTTTAAGTCATAACCCTTGATACTGTACATTGAAATTAAGTCTATTATAAGGAGTCTGTTTAGTGCTATTTCGCCATCCGATTATTGCAATGCATGTATACAAGTATCAACATTAGATACTTGTTGTACATGCATTGCAATAATCGGATGGCGAAATAGCACTAAACAAACTCCTTATAATTTAATATCACGCTATCCAGTCAGAAGTAGAATTACAAAAAAATCTTGAATTATAAAGTCTATTGTTAGACTTAATCCTCAAGAAAAGCTCTCACCTCGTCAATGACTCTGGGTGGCACGGTCCCGTCCTTGTTTTTGAGCAGTCCGATGATGAAGGGGGTGGGGGCGTCGCACACCTCCAGCATGCTGGCTGGCAGTGCAGGTACGAACGTGTGCTGCCAGGAGAACGGGTAGAGTGCAGACTGCAGCGCCATCACACATGCCGTCAGTTTGCTGGGGATTAGATAATGTTAGAAAATACAAGAGGAATTGACCTCAAGTCAGCTGATTTTGTGATTCCCACAATCCAAACCTATGCAAAAACTCAAAATTGCCTTTTTCATTGAAAGTATTTATTTAAGAGAAAATACTTGATTCATGATGGAAAGACTCCTAAATGGGGGGGAGGGGGGGTTGGAGATGATTTGTTTTTAAATTTCAAATTAATTAATTGTTACTGAGATATATTTAAATTTTATAGAACAGTGAATTATGGGAAAAAATTTCACCGAAACTTAAAGCCTCCTCTCTAGCTTCGCTACGTCATGTGCAATTTCACCAATAGCTCTGATATTACATGAATGACAATTTTAGGTTCACTCAGGTTAAATTCATCAGATGTCAATACCTGTCTTTATGATGTCATGGAAAACAAAGTCAAAAAGAAACAATTTTACAGTTAAAAAGGAAAATATTCTGATAAATTTTTAAAGACATCTGTTCAAGGGCTTAGTAATAATGTTCAATTGGAATCTTTGCTGAACCACATGAGCAGAGAGAAAAAATTAAAAAAAAAAAAAAAAAAAAAAAAAAAAAAAAAAAAAAAAAGGATACTGAATGATAGTTACTAAATTAGAAAACGTCTATTAACTCTTTTCATCTACAATAAACCTCATTTTTCACAACATTATCTCACCTGAGAGACCTGCTCACTAGGAGCACCTTCCTTTCTAGCAGCATTGAGGACAGCAGTTTGATCAACAAGGCATCATTGACGCTGCTGAACAGCTCTGCCAGCTCCCTCTCCTCCAGCCTGGGATCCGGGGGGCGAGAAATGTTCACCCCCATCATGGGCAAACTCTGTCCGGGTGGCGGCAGAGAGCAGGCGTGGAGCTGAGTCAGGAACGACTGGCGAGATACCTCGGGCTGGCCGTGGCGGGACTCTACCTCTGCCAGAACCTGAGACGGAGGGAGGGTTAGGAGGAGTGCTGTGCTTGTTAGTCTTGAGTTAAAAAAATAATAATAATAACTAGAGAGTCATACTACAAAATCAAAACAATTATAAATTACAAAGTTGGATTACTTCAACTAACAGTTTTTTGTATTTTTGATGAAGCTATGATTACAAATTTTTCACTTTCCAACTATAAAAATACGTTATGTCACTGAGTAACAGAAGATTAATGAAGGATGCAAAATAAAATCTCCAAATTAATATTTTTATTGCTAAAAAAATTTAATTTCAAACATAGCTTACAAACACTAAAAGTGAACTCTTCTCTGGAAATCATATGTTTAATGTATTCAAATCTTAGATTTATTTGAAGGTAAAAATTTAAGATAAAAAATTAAGTCTTCTTCACTAATAGTAAGTAAGAGTAAGAAAAGAATAAGCAGGGCTCTCTTGAACAGGCTCTATGGGCATTTCCATTATTTTTTTTAAACAAAATTAATTGTTGAATTTGAAGCAAGATTTCCTTTTTAGCCAATAGGAGGGAGTTTCAACAAAATATTTTTTTTTAAGCCAATTAGAAATCAGTATAAGCCGGAAGGGAGTGATTATACCCTGTTTAATAGAGGATTATCCTTGGGTATGAGCTGTGTTATCTTTTAGTTTTGAGCTTGACATCCCACCTTGAAGTAGAAGCCGCTGGCCCTGTGTTCGGTGAGGACACAGTATGCGAGGGGGATGCAGGTGGAGGCTCCTTCAGGCAGAACTCTCCTGCAGTAGCCGTACAGCCTCTCGCCAGCCTGGTCCGTGAGAACCAGACTGTACGAGCGGTGCATCTCCGTCCCCCCTCCCTCCTCACTTGGGGGCCAGTCGCGACAGTCCGGGAATACAAACAACTCCGTGCCCTGTGGAGCGTCAGCCTGTGGAGATATGAGATGATGAGAATGAATGATAGAACTGATGGAGTTAAGGATTATTGTCACTAGTCTGAATATTTTTTGATGGTAAAAAAATATAAAATTTAGATCAGAACGTAGAGAACAAAATGACTGTTCACTTTCTGGAGTAAAAAAAAAGTAATTATTCAGTCCAGTTTTTAAGATATTAATTTTTTTAGTTGAAAAATATGCTGATTTGACTAATGGCAGCAAGATTTTCAATGATATTCTCACTATTTATATCCTGTATATCTCAAAAACTAGACTGACTTTTGCTTCATTTTTTTTTTTTTTTTTTTTTTTTTTTTTTTGCTGAAAATTTATGTTATAGTGTAAGGAAGGTTTACTATAATTTTCAGAGTGATTCAACATCTCTTAAGACCAGTGACAATAATCCTTAATTAAGCCAATAAATTATAAATGCTTTTCAAAAACTAGATCTGAAATCTGGCAACAAAACAAATAATATATCCTGATTAAACATGTTGATAAAGTGAAAAATTTTCTTCCTTCCTCAAGATTTAAAAATAGAGCCAAATTAGTAGAAAATTTATAAATGAAATAAAAAATTTACCCAAACTTTATACCTTTTTAAAACTCCATTCTCCTAAAATTGAAACTACTGATTTATTGCTTGAAATGGTAAATTGTGGAGGTAAATTTGCCAGATCATGAATATTTACAAATAATACTTAACTCATACAATTCCTAATTATTTTTTATTTTCTTTTTTGAGATTATGACTTTACAATACTTTATTAAATTAAATATAAAAAAAAAAAAAAATAGACACAAATTACAAATCCACAGAGAACAACTAATCTCTCAATTCAAATTATATAAAGAAACAGAGCAAGGGGTGAACTTTCAAAGTGAGCACACAAACAAGTTCAAATTTTAACAGCCAATAACTCACATTTTCTGGGAACTTAGATTTGATGTATGGTACATGTATCCTCCGTTCAGAGTCCCAGTTGAGCCCCACCAGCAGCAGGCACTTGAACAAAGAGGGCGGGGCGGGCAGTTTGGCTCGAGCTCTCTGTGCCAGGTGTGCCAGCCTCTGTCGCTGCACCGTGTTGAACGCCACGCTGCTGGTGCGACGAATATAGCCCTTCCGAAGTTCCACCACCTTGCGAGCTTCCTCTTCTGTCACCTCTTCCTCCTCCTGGAAAATTTTGTTGTTGTTGTTTAAAGTTTCCATGGCAACAATGATCTCAATTGATTGTGTCCTTGCAAGGGAAAACTAAAATAACTTTTTTATTGAATATTATGATAGAGTGATAAAGAGGAATTTTTAATTTAAATGTTTAAAATTATTTTAAAGCCAATATCACTTCCAAAATCAAGTTGAAACACACTGCAATGTAATATTTATGTGAAGAATGTATATTTATGTTTGTATTTTCTCTTAAAATATGTAAGGGGTGCTTTCAACACTGTTTTAAAGGTTAAAGGTTTGAGATTTTCTGTTAATTTACAATAAAAATGTATTATACTAACAATAGCTTCACAACAGTGTCTATAGCTTCTACAATGCATTATTTTACTCAGCAATTTATTTTGTAGGAGAAAAATTGGAAAAATCATAATAAAATAGCCGTAAAAAAGGATAACATCAAAATTTAAGCCAGAAATACAACCCATTTCTGCTAATATTTACAGCACAGGGGTACAAAGAATGGTTAGAAAAATTACTATCTAACTCATCTCTGAAGTTTTACCTCTGAGGGGTAGAACTTGGTGGTAGTGGTGGTTGGATGTCCGTTCTGCCCCGCTGCTTGTGCCGGGGGGATGATGACAAACCCTCCCTCTACGGGGGAGTCCAGCGAGTCACTGTCTGTGGAGACGTCTGGCGTGGCGAGCTGGAGCGCACCAAACGCCTGGTTCATCAGGACCTGGATCTGCGGACACACCAGGAGGTGCATTATTAGTATGACTTCACAAGATATAATTTGTTAAACAGGTGTTCAAAAGTGTAATCAGAGCACAGCATTATTATCTCCTAGTAGCTAATTTAAATTCAAATTGAAATTCAAATTTTTTATCCAATCGTTTAGGTTGTACATAAACGAACTTAGATCATAACACTTGGATCATAAACACGGGCAATGTTGACCTGGCCCTTGAGGCAGTTACTGCAGCAGGAATCCTGACTCAAGGGAATGAGTACATTGTCTCTGTTGGTCAGCGGCTTAGTTAATCCAACAATCTGGTCGGCAGGGCAAGCCATTAGCAACATGTCCTCGGTACGTGAGGTCTAGTAAGCCTCACTACTTAAAAATAACATCTTACAGAGAAAAATTGCCTTGGACATCGACGACCGAGGTATTAATGCTGCTGGCTTACCCCGCAAGGGATATCACGTCATGTTATGAATGTTAAACAAAATTACATTACGATTCTATTGATTTTAAATCCTCTAAAGTTTAGCATATATACCTCCAAAGAGCTTTATTGATTGACAGATATTTTTTGGAACTGACATTTTTTAATAATGTAGGTCCTAGTTAATTCCTAGACATCACATACTTTATCCCTGCCTAATTTGCTGGAGTCTTGAGAGAAAAAGAGATGAAAATTTGCAAATTTGAAGAGATGTAAGAAGTTTTACTAAAAAAGTTCCCTATGTCTCCATAGACTGAGTAGCAAAATCAAGAAAAGAATATTTAAAGTTCGTCCTCTGTCCAGAGGTTTTGGTTACATTTTGATTACAAAAACTTTACAAACAATCAACAATTTCCTTTTATCAAACTTCTTACTTCAATTGAATTGACAGGATTACAGGAATAAATATATTGTATTTCTATATACAAAGCATTATAAACTACTTCCCTGTCAAAAAATTTAAAAGAATATGATTGTATATTTATGACGATAACATGAGATTTCTTCAGTAAATAAAAGCATAAAAAAATACCTCAATATGAAAAATAATCACAGAAAACAATTATAATCAATAAATAACTTTAAATATTGAATACAATGTTTCTAAATGCAGGAACTAATTTAATTATTTTTAAGAATATTCCCATGTATTTTTAACTCTATCCTTTAACAAACCTTCCAAGATTAACTCACTTCCATTATAAGCCAGCATCACTACTTTTCTAACGATATAACACAAATTAAAAGTCAAACCTGGAGTGTTAAAATCTTTGTCATTGCTAGTATCGGGGAGTAAAAATCAATTGATTTTTTCCTCTTCCTTAATTCAACTTCTTCATCTTCTGCCATGATTGCACCCACTTCTCAATGTTAGAGAGCTAACTTTGATGATTTCATGTAGCATGAAAGCCACAAACTAACTGACATCCTGCTCTCATATCACACCCGACAGGAAATGAAATTGTTTTTTACTACAGTTTCTGATAAAAATGAGTGACCAGTGGCAAAATTCAAGAAAATTCAAAATTCAAAATGGTGTATGTAGTACATCATTTTCAGAAATATACCTGCAGTAATTGACAAAATAAATAAATAAATAAATAAATAAATAAATAAATAAATAAATAAATAAATAAATAAATAAATAAATAAATAAATAACCAAGTGTTCATATATAATATAATATTGTGATCTTCAAAACAAATTTATAACATGATCCGATTTGATTAATCTTAATTAATGATGTATACAGAGAAAAATCAGATATGTTGACTAACATATGGAGAAATGACAATTCCATATTAAATTAGTCAACTTTAAAATTGATAACTATAAAACTAGATCGAATTTGTATACCTGATATTTTAACTATAATACTGATAGGGGGTGTAGAGGAAAACATTTTAAGATAAGTTTTAAACTTTTCATGTGTGGGAATTTGTTTAACATTGGACCTGTTACCTTAACTTACCAGGGAAATTCTTTTTATAATATATATATATATATATATATATATATATATATATATATATATATATATATAATATATATATTTGCATGGTACATTTTGTTTTATTTAAAGTTGAATCTAAAATAAAATCGGTTTTGTTTTTGCTGCTACTTACACAAATTAAATAGTAAGGTCCAATACTTGAAAAAAATTGTAGAGGTAACTGAAGCAATTATGAACTTATACTATATAAAGGTAAAATGCTTAACATTTTTTTCATATAAAAAAACTTTATTTTCTTACTTACGTAGAACTGTTATGATAATTATACAGTATAATTATTGTAACAGTTAAATCTGCATGTTAACATTCATGTCAAAGCACAGCAGATAAAGAAAACAACATTATATGATGCACATAAAGACCTTGAGAGAATTATGTTTTCTGCATTACAACATTAATTAGTTGGCAAATTAATTGAAATGATGATGCAATGTGTTTGGAATTATTTAAACAGCATTCTTGTTTGCTAGCAAGTATATAAGGATCACAAGTAAATAAAATTTTCAAGTAAAAATGGCTCTTAAGAACTTCAGATCGTAATTATTTTGGAATGTACAATTCTGGACAGCACGAACGTTAATCCGGTATTACTGCACGATACAATTTGTCTAATTATTGCATACAATTTTTCTTTACAAGAAAACTTGAAATCCATTTGTTTGTATGGAGATGACATTTTCTTTTAAAGCCGGTACATATTACACGATACAATTTTCGAATTTTACACACAATTTTAAGAAAATTTCATCTTCATACAAATAAATGGAGTTTAATAATCTTGTAAGGAAAAATTGTATGCAATAATTAAAAAAATTGTATCATGTAATATAGGCTCTACTCAAAAAAGATGAAATACAACCTTATTCTATAACATTATTAGAAACTATGGTTTATATTTAATTGTTAAAAGTGTTAATTTGTCAAAATTTCCAAACATATGAGCAAGTTTATCTATAAAAATGTCTTATTGTTAAAATGTATATTAATAGAGGTGTGGCGCAGTGTGCTTGACCGGGTCTCGTCAGATCACCGAAGTCAAGCAACGCCGCGCGTGGTTAGTAGTTGGATGGGTGACCATTTTCAACAAAAACCACGTTTCCCACCCAGGGGTAAAACGTTGCGCTTTTCCACTATGTGGTTCCCCTGGCTTTGGACCATTGCACTTCCGGTTCATTGACAAAAGCTGTAGCGTCCATCCTGGCTGAGGTTTCCACGTTTCCCTCAGCCGCAGACAAATGCCGGGATGGATTTGCAAGGCCGTGGCCGCCCTCGTTCCAGAAGAGCCCGCGAAACGCTCAAGTTAGGGTTTCGGAAGGTTCGGGGTTTCAAAGTAGTATGTAATTAGTAAATAGAAGTACCCAATAGGGTTTGATTAAAAACTAAAAAAAAAAAATGTATATTAATATTATTTTTAAATTTTTTTAAATCGAGTCAAAAAGGTTTCCCATAATTCCCATTTTAATTTGAAAACTACCAAAGTGAACTATATAGAGTTGGTCATCTTTTCGTCCCTAAGTTGAACTTTAGTTTTTGAACTGTAATCAATCTTATACTTAATTATCACGTTTATACTGTTATCTGTTATCAGCTTGTAAGCTTGAGTATATATAAGTATATGAATGGTCAACTAAAGTATTAATTAACTATCCTTTTATAAAATGTACACGCATATACTATGTACCATGAATAGTATGATAATAATTAATAAATTTACAATTATAATTTTTAATTTTTTATTATTTATATTGCAATAATTATGATTGTGCCAATGAAAGAGATTAATAAAATAATAAATAACGAAACTGAATGTGTTTATTTAATTAACCCTCCTAACATTGCAAAACTTCGTAGAAATTCAACACTATTATACATTAAATTAGGTTATCATCGTTTTGTAATGTCCTTGCTTATTGGTTGAAGCATCTAATTGGCCGAATAATGCCGAACATCTCCGACCATAAACGAATTGAATATGACGACAAGTATATTATAATAATATTTTTTTTTATACGGGTCTTTCACCATACGTCACAAAAATATGACGTCACGTGAATGTAGGCAAAAAGCACCTATTTAACATGGTAGTAGCATACCAAAAACTATTTATTTTCTGCGATATGACAATCATGGTACATTTGACAATTATTTTATTTGATAGATTGAGATGTCAAGTAAATGGAAAAAAATACAATATTTGCCAATGATATCTGTGAAAAATACAATAAATCATTAAATAAAATATAAATCGACTCCAAATTTCACGTCAATAATGACCATTTTACGACACTTATGCACTGATATTGACCCTAATATTCTTAAAAAAATTCAGCCAATCACCGGCCATTGCTTTCCCCGCGGACTTTTGAATACGAGGGGGAAACGGAACAACAAAAAGTAATGATAAAGAAACTAGGTAAAATAAAAAAAAAATGTATATGTTCAAGTTATGTATATTTATTTCTTACGTATATATTATTGTTAAAAAAATTTAAAATATGTTAAATTAGGAGGAATAAATTAAGTGATTCCAGTTCCCTCTCTCAGTACCTACTGCTGAATGTAAACAACAACAAAGCCAAGCAAACGCTATTATAGAGAGAGAGCTAGAGCAACGTTATAACCAAGGTGTATATTACTATTCTCCTTATATTACAATGCTATGAGATGTCAATGACGTATACAAAAAAGAACCTTCACCTTAACTTTGAGAAATGATGATGACAGGTAAAATAATAATTCACTAACTTCATTGTTGGAGAGAAATTAACATTCCTGAAGTCTGCAAACGTAATTACTTTAATCATCTTCAAAGTTCAAGGTTACAGAATATCACGTTTACCTTAATTATAGGTATCGATATCATAAACTTTTGTTATTAGAGTTAAGAAATTTAATGTTTGGTTGAATATATATGAAATTTCATATTATACCAAAACAAGGCTCCTCTTAAAATTATATTTTAATAATTTATAATGGAATATAAACTATTGTATTCTTTATAATCAGATTACCTAACCTGTAGTCTCATGTTTTTTGAATAAATATAATAAATAAATAAATAAATAAATAAATAAATAAATAAATAAATAAATAAATAAATAAATAAATAAATAAATAAATAATATAGTAAAAGTTGGAGGCTTTTATCCCGATCATTGCATGAAGTAATGGCAGATACCATAATGTCATGTTCGTTATAATTTACAGTAATCATTTGAAAAAAAAAAAAAAAATGCTTACATAACTTCGACAAAGCTAACAAACATGTAATTTTTCGATTGTGCAGCTTCATTTTTTTTTTTTTACTACAGACTATGAAATACCATGCGTATTATAAGCTCATCATATTCAATGAACTTTGAGGGCCTCTGGTAATAAAGAAGCCAGATATTGTACTGAAGAGATGTCAAGTTATCAGACAGTCTTAATTTGATCTGACAGTATAATCTATAATAGAGAAATGAGTGTATACCTTTTTAATTCCCAATATCTTGAAATCACGACACTTTTATTGTTAATAATTTTAGAGCATGGTACTTTTTTCCATTGCTAATTGAATTTCTATCTTAAAGGCGGATTCAGATGGCGACAACGGCGATGCGACGCGATTTTGACGTAAAAGCTGTGAAATCCTATGCGGCGACGAATTCGCAGGTAATCGCGTTAATTACGATGCTCTTTTTCTTTTAATCGCCCAATATGGTCGCCAATGGATGTTACAGCAAGTGCGCATTATTCGTGTCGCGTCGCATGGTATAAAAATCGCCATGTGAATCCACCTTTACAAAACCCTCTGTTTGCGGATTTATGTAGTCTGAACAAATAATTTTTCACGTTGTTATATTTTCATCGTAAATTTTGAGAAACACGCGCGGTTGTTCTATATCAGTGACCACGATATATTTTTTCGATCATCATTTCTCACAATAATAACGAGCGTGGAGCAGTGAAGCGTTCTTTGCGGCTCTTTTCATATACGTATTTGATTTGAATGCATGATATATTATAAAATTATAATTTGAAATAAATACACGATACCATAAATAGTATAAATTTACTATAAATTACAACAAATATTTTAAAAAAAAAATTAATTATATTTTATATGTAATATTTTTGCATTTAAATTAAATTTTAATTGCTTTTATATTTATGTGCATGTTTATGATTATATTATAACTTATTGCATCCTTGGCAATAGGACTATACATAAGCAGTAGTCTGTAAAACAATAAATGAATAAATGAATGAATAAATAAATAAATAAATAAATAAATAAATAAATAAATAAATAAATAAATAAATAATATTTATTATATTACGCTTATGTTCTCACTACGATTAAATATATTCCCATCTCTCAGCATGCTATACCATGACGAAATATTAAAAACCGAAATGAGATCGAATTCAGACATGATGGTTTCACAGATCTCCATCAAGATGTCAGTCATTGCCAATGTTGTGCGGTTAGTTCAACTCATTAACAATTACTTTGTACCAAGGGCGTGCTATCTATGCCAGTAAATTATAAAGAAAACGTTAATTTCCGGTGGTTAATTTTACCGAGAAAAATTACGTCTTAAATTTTCCAAAGTCTCGAAATAAAGTTATTTATAGTCTTGTTGCAGCGAGAAACGTTATTTAATCAATATTTACTGTCAAAAACACAATTTTTTTTACGTTTGAAACATGGGGCGTAGCAGGAAAAGAAATTAATTTGAAGTAATGTTGGATCATTGGGGGAAAACGTGGGAGGAGTTCAATTGCAATAAATGTGTTTTCCTCGACATTTAATCAGGGATAGTTTCTGTCCCCTCAAATACAAGACATCGTAAATAGTGAAGATCTCTTCAGAAGGGGGCTTTGTATTTACTGGCCGTCACATTTAATTTGGTTTTCATCGTGTCTGTAATGTCCTTAGTTATTGCTAGATGCTTTATATTAACGAAGGACCTCACTGGCCACATCTTTCGACTATAGAACCAAGATCAATGTCATGATTTTTGAACAGTACGGTGTCTAGTCCAGCTTCTCTTCCAATAAATACAAAATACACTTTAGCATTTAGTTTGGAAAAATACAGCCGAAGGGTCACTAAAGTGTATGATAAAATATGATAATCAAAGTCTTCTACTCACAATGGTTGTAACAAACCATTGTTTATAATGTCTGTCGCATGAAGCTTTTTTCATTGTTAACCATGGGACGACGTAGTGCCTATATAATTTTGCCACCAGAGCAGAGAACGTAATGACATTGTTGGCGCTAGTTAACCGTTTCAACTTCATAATTAACGGTCATTTTCCATAAGTTAACATGTAAATCAACAACCGTCCCATGTTTTTCCTTTCACGCGACAGACATTACACAACAATACTTTGTTTACTAACAACGAGCAGAAGACTTTGATAATAATAATTAAAAAACTTTACAGTTTCATTAAGTATCATCTTTGTGTTAATTCTTAAATCTATTTAATTTAGGAAGTGCATGTTTGTTTTTTTATATTGTCATGAAATAATTAATAAAAAAGTATACAAAGTGCATGCATGGCCAAGCATATTATAATATACATACCAGATATTTTATTGTGTTAACTCTTTGGACATACCTATAATACAGTATAAGTGGGTGAGACAATTAGGATGAAAACAACCTATATCCAAGACAAGCTGGAATTGAATTTATGAGCCTCAGTTACATCAACAATAATTTTTCAGACAACATTTGAACCTGGATTCGGAAAGACAAGTATTTATCTTTCCAAATCCAGTTCAAAAGTGATCTGAAAAAATTATTGTTAATGTGGCTGGGGCTTAAAAATTCAATTCTAGCTTGTCTTGGATATAGGCTGTTTTGATCCTAATGGCCTTAATTATACACATACATGACTGTAGCTGCTCTTTTACTCTGATATTATTATAACTTCTATTAGCAATAAGTGCTAAAAATATTATTTTGCTGGTGTACCATCATGATAAATATAAAAAGGTCAATGAAACGTATAATAAAATAGTAATTATATTTATTTAATATTTTCATGGAATGCAGTCTCTCACGCACGACTATGGGAAACTCATATTAATGTTCAGTCACCAGACCGGCAAGATTGCGAAAGATAAATAAGCGTCGTCTTTATGTACTGGCAACTGCACAAGTATGTACGTGTTTCTTTATATTAATAGAATGACTATTATACATCAATATTGATTCAAAATATAGCTTCATGGGGAAGTATTGCAAATAAAATTAAACAATGGTAATGCTCGTACAAGTATTTTTTTTTTACCCAAAAAAAGCCTCTAACTTTACATTTTTAAGCTGGTATTACACGATAAAAATTTTTAAATTGTTTTAAAAGCCGGTATTAAACGATACAATTTTTCTAAAAATTGCATACAATTTTTCCTTTCAAGAAAATTTTAACTCCATTTGTTTGTATGGAGATGAAATTTTCTTGTAAGGAAAAATTTGTATGTTTATTTACAACTTTATTTTGTGGTTAAAAATGCAAGCCTTCATTAGATTATATAGCTGAAATTCAATTTACTAAAGAAATCTAGAAAGTTTCAAATTTATGAAAGAAAAATAAAAAACTTAAAAAACATTATATACAACGGGATAAAACTCACTCGACATAATTATTCAAATTCAAATTCAAATTTTTATTTCGATCATAGGCTGTACAGCATGGATCACGTCAATTATTACATTAAATATGTAACATACTTAATTCTAATTAAAATTAGCCTAAATTTAATAAATTTAAACACATATACCCAAACAATATTTAAAATATATATGATCTATAAAATTAATACAATAATTAAAATTGTGTCCTTTTAAACATCACATTAGCACCATAATATTATATTATATAATATTATTATTATATTATATTGTCCCATTGAAGACCATAATATTTCTTTTGTAACTACTATAATTTAACAATTTTATAACTTAATTATACACATTAGGATAGCACGAACGTAGCCTATGTTTGAAGGCATTGTCACGCAGTCTATGGGCAGCGAAATAAACTTTGAAAAAAGTGACTATATCTATATTATATCTAAATGCTGTTCTTGTCCTTCCCAAAATAAAAAAAAAAAAAAAAATGTAATAAGCATTTCTAATATTTCTATGTAATTACTAATTTGTATTACACAGCAAGTCAAGCAAAATTATTTTAATTTTAAATCATTTGGCTTGTACAGAGACAAACATTGATCAAGTCAAAATTTATTGTAAAATATAAAACTATTAGATTAAATTATACATACAATTATATACAAGGACAAGACAAATAAACAAACTATCTAATAAATTATTAATCGTTTAACAATTATCATATCAAATAAACTATTTTAACTAAACTATAATTCTTACACTTATGTGAATGAGATATCCTATTTTTAGCCACCAATTTCTTATGCATATTTATGTGTGAATATATTTTATATGCTGCGTGTTTTAATAAACATATTAAAATTCATGCTGTCCCGAGGTACACATTAAAACTGTTTATATTTACAATACTCACATCATGAATGAAATGCACGAAATCCATGTTCACATCCCAGCTAACTCATGTCAATCCTAGCTCAGATTTTCCTTACGAAGAAAGCAATGACGCAATGTTATTAAATTGACCTCTCTGGACCTTTAAATTAGAGACGAAAAAAAGTCATATGACAAAATTTAATTTGTGAATGATGGATCATCCAACTAAAAATATCATCGGTTAATAATAATAATTATGCAGGCGCGGATCCAGGGGAGAGGCTGCCCTTCCCCCCCCCCCCACGAAATTTCGGATTTAACATGGGCAGTATATAGGAATTTCTCCCACTGAACTTATGAATAACTCATTAAAGGTTGGTTCGAGTCAGTATATGTAAAAAGAATTCGATCTCTGCATATTAAAGTTTGTTTGATTATTATATAGTTTCAAACGTTTGGTAAATAAATTATGCGGCAGATAATATATATAACCAATTTCAAGCTATCTCAATGAAAAAATACGATTGTTTAATATAATTTTCGATAATATGATCGTATAGATAACTATGTTAATATAATTATATAGTGCGAATTCAAGCTAGGAAAAAACACGAAAGATTTTACTAACCACGTTTTGCCTCAACTTAACTGACTAACATACTGTAAACCGTGGTTATAATTGAAAAACCTGTCTTTCTGAATATTTCGTGAATCGTTTTCATATGTTATATAGTTAACAAGCTGATTTTTATAATATTATATTTATAAGCCGCAAAGACTATATGATGTAAACACATCATCGTTTTTTTTTATATGGTATTTTTTTAAGTTGTAGACCTAGACCGCTATATAGACACCTTTTTAATTCTTTGGATATTGCCGTTAATGAAAAATAGGAGACTGCGAACTAAATATAATTTAGATGCGGGTATACCTGTATGATACAGTATATACCAACATTATTTATTGAGCTTAACTGTAAATAATGTAGATCAAAAGTTTGATATAGAAACTACATGCGCTAGCATCAAGAAAAGGACAGTCTTTAGGAAATAGAGGTTATATAAAATATAAGATAATGTATGAAGAAACATGCTTGCACCTGTTAGTATTAATAATTTATATAAGACGAAGAACGGAAATGATATGAAATTAAAATATAAGTTATGTCCTTGATATTCATGACCCATATTAATTAAAATATAATGATATAGTCGATCGAAATGCTACATAATTATTCCTGCAGCGTTAACCCTATTAGCAAGGTACTTTTTTTATTTTTCACACGCTTTATCAAGGGGGGGAGGGAGGGGTCGAAACAACCCGTCATTTAAATCACATGTTAAAAATAGAGTTTTTTCCTCACTATTTTTTTTGTTTGTTTTTTTGTTTGTGGAAATACATTGCTGGGAGGCTAACTAACGATTACAATTTTTTTCAGAATTTTTGGAGCAATACTTTACCCTTTTTCCCGCTTTTTAAAGATTTACCCTCCCCCTGGTAATGCTCAGGTTAATAGTAAACGTACATTAAATTAACCAATTCATATAAATTATTTTTATTAAAATATTTATTCCAATTTTCTAAAAACTATAAAAAGTATAGATCTAATTAAATATTTTTATACTCAAAATTCAGAAAATTTAACACTTTTGTTTGACCATACCGACACTGTCCCGACACTGGACAAGAAACTGAAATGCCATGTCAGGTATAGAAGGTTGTTATAATTATAAAAAAAAGATAAGAAATTGACCTTTAATGAAAAGTGAAATTACGCTACGCGTAGTTTGATCCTTTATCACACACTATATACGTTTACATGACGGTGTTCATACGTATTCGTTGACAACGCCTCATAAGAATAACATTAATCCATCGTCAATGGATCCGTATCAATCATGTACGTACTGACAGAGCTGCATAGAACTCACCCTCTAAAATTGGTTGAAATCAGTATCCTCTAACTCGCCCTGCATGGATACTTTGTTAGACCATTATTACCATGCAATAATGTAGAATTTTATTACATAAATCACAATCGATCGAAATAAACAAATTATCGGACACACTTCAAAGTATTCCAATATAATAACTATCAGTATTATACAGCACCAGTATTTTATATTATTACCACCAGTTACTTACATCAGAGCACATCATATTCTTGGCCATGAGAAAACTGCTGGAGCGAACTTCCGTCCATTACAATGGAAACACAAAACTTATTCGTACAATCCAAAAAGAGGTTGTATAGATTTCTAGAGACGCACAGATAATTCAAAGACCAATATATATCTGTACTCAGGGCCAGCTCCTATGGAGTACTGGATAATGCTTGCAGGATATTAGGTGGAGTTTGCTTTTTAACAAGGAGTCTTACGTTGTAGATTAATTTTAATTTAATTAACACATCCGCAAAAACAGTTATTTAAAGCTACATAACTTCCGTCATTCGACAGCTTAGGATATACAAAATTAAACAATGAATTAACTGATATTCATAAATAAAATAAAATTGACTACAGATGCGACGGACCATAAATATATTATTATGCATATAATTTACAATAAATTATTTTATTATTTATATTTATTTTTTCCAGCAGCTCAAATCAAAAGTTTTTTTTTTTCTATTTCATAACAGAATTAAGAAATTAAAGCAACAAAAACTGAAAATTTTATTTAAAATTCATTAAAAAATCAATTGTTTCTCTCTAATTAAAATGAATGTTTATATTAATGCGGTGCATGGTTATGATTAAATAAAAGCAACTATAACATAATAATACACTAAAATTTATTTGTTTCCGAAGCATGCCACTCCAATAGAAATGTAACCTCTTTACGATTCTCGATTGCCGCTCCTCCATATAATAAATTTTGTACTAAACTATAGTTTTAAAATAGACTATCCACGCGCGGTGTGGTCTAGGATAAATACAAAAACATTGGAAATTACTGGCCTTGACGTGTCAGCGATAAGAACGCTAATTATATTTAATTATAAGAGAAAATAGACCTAATAGAGATTTGAACTTTCATTTTCACCTATCGATAAGAAAATATATCTTTATCAATTATATATATATCAAAGGAAGTTATTTTTTATTACATTTAACAAAAGAAATATTCCTACCCGGAAGTATTGTTTTTCATTAATTAATAATATTGCAAGACATTTATTAATTGCTCATTACATGGCTATCTTAAGGGCATTGGGTGTAGCACCGGTAGTTGGCAACACTGACGTATCTTCACCATGTTAATTTTTGATCATTGCTCCTCGGAGTAATTTTTACGCTAGAGCTAAGCTGATTGCTGCAGTATCAAGATAATTAGTAGCCCAAGTGCACAATTTGGCTAAATAAAGCCTGATTTAAAGCAAAGTATTTTTTTTATATTTTAGAAAAATGCATGTAAATTTAAAAAATAACTAAAAAATACTTTTCTTTCAATCAGGCTTTATTTAGCCAAATTGGGCACTTGGGCTACTAATTATCTTGATACTACAGCAATCAGCTTAGCTCTAGCATAAAAATTACTCCGAGGAGCAATGATAAAAAATTAACATGGTGAAGATACGTCAGTGTTGCCAACTACCGGTGCTACACCCAATGCCCTTAAACACATTGATGGGATAGCCAGAAAAAAAAAAATTAAAAACGGAGGGGATTATAATATATCATTCGGAAAGGGTGAATTTCTTTGTGGGTTAATTAAAATAAGGTATACATAATTTTACTCCTATATATGTCATGTGTATTATAGGTATTATTTTGCCCTACAATTTACTACTGTATACTGTATTTGAGCTAAATTCAGATAGGGGTTAACATTTTTAGTGGCATTTTTTGGGGGTTTCTTAGTGTATTATTTTCAAAAATAAAATAAAAAGTCTGTATTCAACGGACTCCTGGCGACGAGCTGGTTCTATATTGGACTGTAAATGCAATAATACTACATCTTCTACGAAAAACTTTTTTCATGGTCATGGGGAAAAAAAATGGATGCATATTCCAAATCACCCTATATACTGCCTCCCTCCTTACCTATAAAAACGTATAAATATTCTAACATAACTTCTAAAATGCCGACAATAAAAGCCTATTAAAGAAACTTTAAATTTTTATACCTTATTATATTTTCTATTAGGTATCTAAGATTTTATTAAACTATTTTTAAATAAAGTAGAGGAAACTGATAAGAGAGGTTAATTGGTGTTATCATGTGCTCGATATTTTAATGTGATAATAAAAAGAGAAAGCATTAAAAGAAGAATTGTGTCTGAGAAGTAACTTGAACACGATGAAGGACAGGAACATTAATTAATTACAACGAAAATCAATCAATCATATCAAAACAATGACAAAGCAAATTAAAGAGAAATGTTGACTTTACCTTCCCAAAGATAAAATAAGATCTGAGACTCTGTGATGAGAGTTTTTCGAATTTTCGAACTGAAAACTGCAGTCAAAATTTAGATTAAATTTGTTTTAACGATTAATCTCATGGCAGTTACTGCTGGAGTCAAAGAATATTTCCCTGCAAACGAATCGAATGAAATAAATTTTAAAAAATCGAGAATTTTCTAAAACTTAATCGCTTATGCTTTCAGCAAATTCAGTCTTGTAGTTTTCTTACAACAGCTCCATTTCCGGTTTTCGACCATAAGGCCAATGTTAAATTTATACCTCAGTTTTCACAAAACTGATAAGACAGATTCAAAATTTGTATGCCACCTATTAATGGTGCTGAGTTCTAAAAGTCCCCTACAAGTCTTGTTATATTCAGGCGCTACGATTTTGAGATATCAACCTACTGAGATTCATCCTTAAAAGTTTTCATGTTCGTAGTTCATCCAAAATCCTTCCACTTCCGGAGAAATTTCATGTTCATTTGACTATAGTCACCCATCTTGTATAAGCTCTATGGCATGACCCAGACTTGCGTGTTATAAAGTTCGCCGCAGTTCAATTTATTAATTGCCACATCAAGCAGTATAGATGTCACTAATTTTTACTTGATTGCCAATTTATTTTAACGATCAATTAATATACAATTTAGTTTATAAGTAATGCATGATGATAATTTTCATTATAATCCATCAGAATTCTTATTATTTTATAACTACATTACAACATTACAACTTGAAGTTGAGGAGAACTAAAATAATCAATATGTTATAGCGTATTACAGCTTCCTGCTATAATACAGGAAATCATGCATAGAATTAACACCATGTCATATTTAGACATCTTATCAAAATATTAATTAAAAGTGTTATATCATTAAACATAAAAAAATTAAAAAATTGTAATAAGCTGTATTTTCGATTCATGACAATTTTTATTGCATATTTGGAAAGAGGACAGCAAGTCATGTGTGATGTTGTTCAGATTCTTTTTAATCCTGTAGCATCCTTAAAATCGTCCTGCAAAACGCTGTGACGTCATAGTCATGCAAATATTTAATACGCAAGCATAGGCAAAGACGTTGCATGATTATGACGTCACAGCATCTTTTTCTCGATTTGAGGGTTTTAAAAAAATTTGACAATACATAACTCGAGGTCCTCTATCCAAATATGTAATAAAAAAATCATAAAGGTTGTCCATTGTACTGGATAATAATGGTGAAAATATAAAATTTATAATAACTGAAGCAGCATGTAAAATTATATCGTGGTTATATAATAGACAATAATGGTTGCATTTTTTTATTTCATAATGGACAACATACATGAAAAAAATTTATTGCAGAAATGAATAAAGGGTACCAAATTGTGCTACTCTGAATTTTTTCAGATTTTTTTGAAACCCAGAACTATTTTTAAATAATTATTGAAAGTGCTGCCACGCCCCCTGGAGGCGTCAATAGGCGTCCAGTCTCTATCCTTTTTATTAAGAATTCAGAGGTGCCAACTGAAATCACAGGACTTTCACTAATTATTTAAAAATAGTTCCGGGTCTCAAAAAAATCTGAAAAAATTCGGAGTAGCATAATTTGGTACCCTCTATTCATTTCTGCAATAAATTTTTTTCATGTATGTTGTCCATTAGAAAATAGACCTAAAATTATGCTTTTCTGAAATTTTTCAGATTTTTTGGAGTGCGGGAACACCTGATGGGACAACCGTGACGTCATTTTGTCATGCTGTGATTGGCTATTGATGATGTCATGGTTGCTGTGATTGGCTGTCGATGGTGTCACGGTTGACCCATCAGGTGTGTACCACCCTAATTCAGATATTTTAAATAGTTTTTTAAAATTAGTTCCCGCACTCCAAAAAATCTGAAAAAATTCAGAAACGCATAATTTAATGTATATTTTATAATTATGAAATAAAAAAATGCAACCATTATTGTCTATTTCAAATTTAATGCATAAAATGGTAGTTAATTTTATGAATAAAAGTAAATTTTTAAAGCTATTTAACACTTACACTTAAACGTTTCATTTGCATGCATGATATACACAAGGTGTATATCATGCATGCAGTATAAGACTCATTCTAGGTTAAATTTAATTTAAAATCACCAAGTTTTGATATTTAAATAGGTCGACAACTTTTGATAGTTAAATCTATTTTTATGGTTATATTGATTTCGAGCCAAGCAGTCTATATAATAAAATACTTTCTAACTAAAGTGAGGTATAAAGAATACGAAAGTTAATTGTTATATGCCGGCCTTTTGTATAAAATATGACTTTCCACGCCATATTGCGAATATTTTTGTATATTGTTTTATAAAGTGATGGTCATCCATAATTTTCTATACAAAAACATTTTCTAAAATATCAATTTAATTCCACACGTGTAACACAAAATATTCTTCCGTAAAGAAATATACATGTATGATAATTAATTTTTTAATTAATTTTAATATCTAATATTTCAAGATAGAAATTTAAAGTGTGGAGGTGCGTTTTGAAAATGACCAATAAAGAATCGAATTTAAAATGAATATTAAATAAATAAATAAATAAATAAATAAATAAATAAATAAATAAATAAATAAATAAATAAATAAATAAATAAATAAATAAAAAATAAATAAAAATTTAGGGAGGACTTCAAATTTTAATACATGGCAACGATATTAAACATGGAGTTTAATTGCAACAGAGTACAGACACCAGGGTGTGCATACTTCGATCCGTTTCGAAGAGACATTCATTTCAGTACACAAAACGTAATGTAACCTCTTCCCAGACAGTAATAAAAGCATAATCTAATCCCTGGATGGTAGCGCCTTGCCTGTTAAAATAAAGGAACTAATCACGACGACAAGAAGATAGAACTAGGAGGACGATAAGCGGTCGGATAGAAGACCACTTCCGACAACATGATGACCTAAAGCCCTGAAGGAATAAACTCTTCCACGCTTGCTTAGCGCTCTGCGGTGTGTGAAACTGCTCGCTCCGCCGTTTTCAGCTTACATGAAGCGTGTAACTGCTGTTACATGTTGTATATTTATTATATACACAGAATGTAACGAGATATAAAACTATACAGTCAAATTAATTTGAAATTCCCACCGGATGTAGCCGGAAGTTAGTGCTTTCTGGTATTCCTGTTTAAGTCCGAATTTTTAGATCATGTCGTATAAACAGTACTAAACTTCTCTGCAAAAATTCAAACTTAAAATACGAACAGAATAAAGTATAGAAACCTCTCACTTCCGGGTACTTCCGGCGGGAATATTTAACTAATTTGACTGTACACATCTAATTAACCCAAATTTTATTATAACAATTTTAAATTATGGCAGGGAAGGTAAAATTCGTGCTGCCCAGTGGTGTACATTTCGCAGGATGCGAAAGTAATAACAATATAATTATAATAATTCAAGAATTAATTAATTACAAATCAATCCTGTTTTTGGACCCTTCTAATTGGACTACGTTATAAGGAGGATATAATAAACAATAATCAGTCTCAAGGCATATTTCTCTATATAAAAATACATAAGAATGTTACATTGCACATAACCGGTATCAATATTACTTCATTGCGATTGCCCAGGGACTTCAATGGCGACATAATATTGTGTCTAATTACTTTATAATACATCACAATTTATTTACATTGCGAATAAAGAAAGTTTTTTAAAAAGGTCAGACCAATGTCCAGAAGCTATAATATAAAACATTTTATAATTTTACTAGAAGCTATGATATAAAATATTTTATAATTTTACTTTGGTATGCAAGACATTGTCAGCCCAAGAAGAACGACAATAATATGGAAAATTCTTATATGGTGCGAAATAAGCTGCACAGAGATTTTATAATAATGTAATTAAAGCTCTTTGATGTGGTATTACGTATCACTTTTCATACTTTTTTAAAATAACGATGATCTCAGTTACTATAGAGGACATAAAGGACCAAGAGATGGCGCTGACGTCTGAAAATTTTGGTCTTTATATCGAGGATACGGCAATACCTACAACATGGGGAGAATCACAAAAATTATCAAATATATAGGAAAGAAATCACTTACGAAGTTGAAATATTTTTTTATATTTGTCCGAAAGTGTTTGACAACCAATTATGGTGTTGTCATTTCTATAAAATTATGCTGTGACTGCTGACAGAGCATATTTACATGATTTTACAATGTTAATCATATACAGCAATCCTCGCCAGACGCACGTAGTTCCAGCAGTTACCACTAGGGGGCGCACTAACTTTATGACTTATGACGCCAATTATTTCGGTAATTTCTGTCAGAAGGAATCGAATAAAATAACTTTTATAGAATGATTTCAGAAACTTCAAAGAAAATTCTCGCATTTCTGGTTACTTTCCATAAGGCTTTGGTGCTTTCGTTTTGTTTTTACTTTTTACAAATAACTTGTTCAAACTTCAAACTTCAAAATTTGTACATGCCATCTTTTTAATGACGAGTTTTAATTTTTAAGTTCAATAAAGTTTATATATATCAACCCACTTTTAAAGTATTACACGATACAATTTGTAATTTTTATTGTATAAAATTTTTCCTTACTTACACACGAAAACTCAAATTCTAATTGTTTCTTAGAAGATAACAAAATGCAAGAAAAAATAGTAAGCATTAAATCCGAATGGGAAAAGGTTGGATTAATTTTTAAATACAAATATGAACTGCCAAGTTGCACCCAAGAGCTTTCAATTTAAAAAAAAAAAAAAAAAAAAAAACGGTAATATATTTCCGCGCCGGGTTAAAAGATAAGAAACCAAACTTTACCGCGTCGGAGAAATCATGAAAAACCGTGGACCAATCACAGCTCAGTATTGGAACATCTTGAGTGTACCTTTAGTCACACATCTTGTGTGGTCTATGAACAAAAATAACTAAAAAAAAACTTGTAACCCAATGAGATGCCTAGACAAAGGGATGATTTTTTATAAAGGGTTATAACCTGGAGCCTTTGAAGTACCCGCCTCCTACATATCGTGATGGGAAGGTTATGTATTATGATACCCACCCCCTTTGACGATCATCCCTCAGGCCTTACAATTAATAATAATTAACATTTTATTACTTATGATAGCGATGATTTAGTATCATTAATTATTTTTTTATTTATGTCTATCTAACATAGAGCACAGCTTACTATAAATAATATAACGATGGTACATTAATTTAGATTAACGATAATTAGTATAAATTTTAATTATTAATAATTATGATTAATGGAATTAGCTAATTAGTTAAGTGTATACTTGTTATCTTGAAGTAATTAAGAATTTAAGTAAATAAAAATTTATTCTATTTTTAATGAGCTGTTTTTAATAGACTAATTATTATAGAGTTATACATTTATTACAAAATAAAATATCAGGTACTGTACATTTGCAAATAAAAAGGAAAATACACTTCTTATTTCGGTGCATTACTTTCAATTTGGGAGCATTTTTACATATAAACTGCTGTATATCGTGTTATAGTAAGAAAAGAGATGGGGACTTAGCTATCGGTACAGTTGGTACAGTGCGTACTAAATTTGACTCAGACTGAATTTTCTATATTCCATGTATTCAATACAACGCTTTCATAATTCAAAACACTGTGACGTCATAGTCATGCAAATATTTAACATACAAAACATAGGAAAAGACTTTGCATGACTATCACTACGTTTACATGACGGTGTTTAACACGTATTCGTTGACGACGCCTCATATGAATAACATTATCCGTCGACAACGGATCCGTATTAAACATCATCATGTAAACGTAATGTATGACGTCACAGTCTCTTTTCCCTCGATTTTAAGGGTTCAAAACAATCTGAAAAAATATTGATAATACGGAACTCGAGGTACTCCATCATTGAATGCAATAAAAAAATTTCATGAAGGTTGTCCAATCAAATTTATCAGTGTCGACAAGGCTTTTAAATTTGTAATACCAAAAATGAAGAGAAAATATAACAATAAATCAACGGGGAATTCTCTTACAACTCAAATTTTAATTTAACTACTATATTATGATAGGGTACATATTAACAACAAGTTTGACTCAAGTTTCAACTTTTTTAACTCAAATTTGGGGACTCTGAAGGGATTATTAGAATAGGGGCAAAGTATGCAACCCGCGCGCAAACCTGAAAATTGTGACGTAGAAACTCCCTAGTTAACACACAACAACTGCCTGATATCATAGTTTGAGCGTCAAGGAGTGATTGGCTATAAATTTTAGTAAGACAATCGAAATCAGCGGGTTTTTCTACCCTAGTATCAATAGTTTTGTCTCTAATATCAGTTTACTTTAAGAGTGATAATCGAAAATATAAATTTACTGCAGGAAAATTTCGCCTGCTAGGCAGTTTCTACGTCACGTTTTGGCGCTAAATTCAAAAGAAGGAAGATTTTTAAAAAATTCCCTTGTCTCCAATTTTGAAAATTGAAACTTTTTTGTTTTGGGACATTTACTTTCAAGGCATAGAGCATCTGAAAAAAAAAAAAAAATAAATAAATGTAGGAGAATTCCCCATTCTACTTTAATTTCCTATAATAATTCTGTCTTTGCTCACAATACAAGAAGATTTACGAAACAGAATACTTTACCTTTAAATTGTGATGTTTAGATTTAACACGGTTCAGTTGGAACAAATCAAGCAGAACTTTCAATACCTGCAACTCACAACCCAAACATTTTTTCTCAACTGCAGTTTGTGTTCTAACCTATATCTTCAATAGTAGGTTACATTATTTAGAATATACTTGTCAAATATTTCAATATTACATATTATATTGTTTAAAATATATGCAATGGGGTTTAACCATGGAACTTAATTTTGTGGTATAATATTGTGAAAGATTAAAAACCCATCAGGATGATATGCTATGATGCCATTAAAATTTCATTATACTTGTGTTATATAGAAGACGCATAATCTAGGTTATATAATATAAACAATCTTAAATCTGCTAATATAATAGAATATAGAAATTAGTTTCATTGCGGCGAGGTTTAGACAAAGCTCATAAATTATAACCACCATAAATCGACATGATTTTAAAAATTCCCAGGCTAAAATTCATATTATATTATAATTATGCTAACTGCATGATAATGCCTTTGTGACCGTTATATCCCGTATGTAAAATACTTATATTATTAAATTATACTTATTTATTTATTAATCATCATTTCACTACAGCATAACATTAGCGTGAAGTGTCAAACTTAAACATAATAATAACAAAATCATTAAAAATAAAACAAACAAATTGTAGTTAATATATAGTTAAATTATGCAAAGAATTATATTTTCAACTATTTGAAAATCTATAAATGCAAATTCTCATATTTTATAATAAAAAATAAAATAAATAAATAAATAATTAAATAAATAAATAAATAAATAAATAAATAAATAAATAAATAAATAAATAAATAAATAAATAAATAAATAAATAAATAAATAAATAAATAAATAAATACACTTGTCCGTGACTCCCGTCGATACTTTTTCGTCATGCAGTAATGATAAAGAAATGGAAATGCATTTTCTCTTCAACCATCAGTACTTAATAGTATATAGGATGCACATGAGAAAAAAACTAAAAGTTGGATGATAACCGTTGTTAGCTCTAGGCTACTGCTATAAATTACAATAATGGACATAATAAATTTTGTTTTAAATCGTGCCGCCACTGCATAATTTGAAATCAGCACTCGATCGTGGTTTTCACACACAGTTCGATTTATTATCAGAACGTTTATTAACAAAATCGATCATATAATTTGATGAAAATAAATCATTCAAGTTCAAATTTATAATATTAAGCTACTTCTGTTATACCAGGTCATTTCAAGCAAAGACTAACTAAAAATTCAAATTTTTAGTCCAAAAAGAACTTGAGTTACTAAATGCATTCAAATGTGATTTGATTCTAGGATCATTAATTTAATTACAATATACAGTACATTGCATAGACTTATAGAAGTATAAAATTCTATGATGTACAGTATATTAAATATATTTAAAAAAATTTATATCATCATTCTTGATGTATATAAATGACTTATACCAGCATCAGTATAAAAAGATAAAAAAAATACCACTGGAGAGAAAGGGCAGGTATCAAAACTTTAGGAAGATCACTAGCGTTGATGACAACGAAAAGAATAAATAATTTATCATAGAACTGTATTGAATAAAATAATAATAATTTCTTATTGGGTTAATTAAGGGTAAGGTATATAACATGCCCAATGTTAAACAAATCCCACACATGAAAATGATGAAAAAAAAAAATTTAAATGTTTTCCTCTACATCCCCTATCTGTAACTAAAATATCATGCAGGTATACAAATTCGAGCTAGTTTATATATAAGTTATGAATTTTTAAATTTGACTAATTTAACATGGAAGTTCCATTTTTCCATGCTAAAGTATAAATTTATAACTCAAAAACTAGCTCGAATTTGTACAACTGATATTTTAGATACTGATAGGGGATGCAGAGAACATTTTTTTTTCATAAATTTCGTATGTGCCATGGGATTTTTTTTAACATTGGGCGTGTTATATCTTCCCCTTACAATATGCGGGGAGGGGACAAAAAAAAGAACTCAATTTGTGGACTAATAAAGGCAAATAATGCCTAAAGAAAATGTGATCATCAGTTCATCACACAATACAAAATAGATTCATTGATGCATACTTTCAAATCAACAACACTTAGAACTAAATTTTAGACAGTATACAACCTCCTCTAAATGCAGTATAACTTCCTTGGCACACACAAAAAACTTTACATATTTTTACAACATTTACATACCTTCCTATAATAAAAAATCTTATTGTACAAACAAGATTAGTCTAACGTGAAAAGGAATTATTAGTACAATAAAGATATTTTACCTTCATGTGTAATAATATGTCCTCGTGTTACTGATGTTGCACTCACACTAAACGGACTTGTACTGAACGGGGTCAGTAAGTGAGACGATGTTCATTTAGCAGGATCCTCCTTAACCTTGTAAGCGCGTTATAACATGTCCAGGGTAGAGGATATAGAAAGGTAACATAAGTACATTTGTTTGGTGCGTCAGAGTTGGTGTTTCCCCGTGAGGTCAGTAACCTTTGTTGATTGACAACCGAGATGAACTTTTATGAATGAAAAAATATGATTGAGAATTTTAGCTTGTATTAGTTACAGATATTTTTAATAAAGATTTAGTACGAGATTTTGATATATCAAAATTTAAGTACTAAAAATGATAAAATAAAATCGATGCAGTGTCAATAAATATACCTCCCTTCTATATAATAGGTCATTAGTGAATCTTACAGAAATTTTTAGTACCATGTTGATTTTGATATAAAATTGTATAGTAATAAAAATTATATGCAACAACATGAATGTAGTTTTTGTGTGAGAGTGAATACCTCCCAGACACGGATCCATCCAGAACCAAATTTCAGGAAGGGCCATCTCCATAAGGCTAATGTTTAAAAAATATAAACGGAGTAGGAGAAAATACCTATATATATATATTGCCAATGTTAAATCCAAAATTTCGGGGTGGCCCCCAGCCAACCCCCTAGATCCGAGTCTGATGCCCCCTATAAAATAAGTTATTGATATTATAATATTGACATCCTAATATTTTAATAGTCGATGTACTCACCAATTGCACAACGCTGTGTCTATAAACAATTACCCACTGGGTCTGCATGCGTCTACAGTTAAAAATACTACGAGTTTCAAGTCTTATAGTGGTGAGACCGTTTTATAAGCCAACATTTTTGCTGAATGATGTAATAATAAAGGGAGAAAAAAAATGTATCTTTCCCATTCAGACTATTGTAAAAAAGGTTTCCACGATTTTTTTGATTAAATTTTCAACTCGGTTTATATTCGTCATACTTGTAACTTTAACATTAATTAATGATAATTAATATAATCGTACAACAGGATGTTTTAGATTTACATTAATAATTATTATTTTTTTTTTTTTTTTTTTTTTTTACTTTTCTTACGAATTCAATGCATACATAATGAGGACATACAGGAAGTTTAATTTCCACTTCTTCAGATCATTGACTTTTACCTCATTCAAGATGCTGCTTATATACAAACGAGGGGAAAACCACAGAGACCGGTTTGCACGTATGTACAAAGAACGTAATTAAATGCATCACTAAATTGAACTTAATTGTGCAGGTAATTCACCGTGCACCTTGCATTGTAAACACAATCTATCATTTGGTTAACTTAAACCAGGTCTAGCGTTAGTGACAAGTGCTCTAAAGGTGTGTGCCGCGGGCTTCCTGCTATAGGTTTCCATGGTTTCCTCTTGCTAATATTCGGAATGGTACTGGGAAGTTTCAATTAGGCCATTGATACTCGTATTCGTTAGACGAATGTGTAATATAGCAATACTTTTGTTAATGCTAAAGCACTAAAACCTTACCCCATTAGTATAATATATGCTTGCTAATATTGTAAAAATAAATAAATAAATAAATAAATAAATAAATAAATAAATAAATAAATGAATGAATGAATAAATAAATAAATAAATAAATAAATAAATAAATAAATAAATAAATAAATAAATAAACAAACAAATAAATTTAATACATCTCGTGAAGTCTTTGTTATAATTATCTAAATAATAAACCAACACAATTACTATTATTTTCTTCTAACGAAGAAGTCTTATCATTGTTGGGAAGGGTTAAAGGTTTTTCAGGTATACTGGATCAAGTTTTCAAATCCCACCCTCTTCAACTGGCTACTCTAATCACCAAGACAATTTAATTATATCTTATCATACAGTAAAAAATAAAAAAAAATAAAAAATAAAAATTGTTAAACACTAGAATTTTGAAATATCCTAAAAAACATGATGTAACGTCAGTTATATTTTCTAATAAAAAAAAATATACGCAGTATTGTGCATAATGTTATACTATTCTTTATTATATTATATGGTTATAGTGTAGGAGCTTAGGGCGGGCTATATATTCGAAGCAAAGACTGAAGGTACTGGGTAACAGTTCTTGTATTCGAAGAGAACTTAACATAAATAAATATATTATTTATATCACTTAGGAATTTAGTACCAGATTTAGTAATTTGATTTATAATGTATGTCTTTATGCAGTCAACTAAAGTTCAAAATAATAAAAATATATAAAAAGTAATATTTTTAAGAATATAAATATATAATCTATAATAAAAATCATTAAAATCCATGACAATTATTTTCTGAAAATCTTCCCTAATAATTATATAGAAATAAGCAAGAATTACAATAAAATTAATAAAAATCAGGCAAAATAATAAACTTTGAAACTTTGTCTTACAAAAATGAAGTAAATCCCAAATTTTAACACAAATTTAATGTAAATAAAGAGCAAGTCAAGGCCAGTCCAAACTTAATTAAGACAATGCACGTTATTAGCCCGGATATGCAGCAACCGTGCACTCGGTCAAGGTATACTGAACTACCTCTGACTCGAGCTTTCTTTGCAGTTTTTTACAGGGACATGTGTTAACACTTACGTTATGGGAAATTCGTGTTAGATCTTATCAACATGATATCAAATTACACGCAATTAAAATATCATTGTCGTGGTACAGTTAATTACATAAAAAATGTCAAACTATCGGTTTAGGTGGAAGTACATATTTATTTGTACTGCAATGTACATTGGAGTATCGACCTCAAAATTTTTTATTGCAAAAACGGATAGAGGGTGCAAAGTTACGCCACTCAGATTTTTTTTCAGATTTTTTTTAGAGCCCGGGACGTATAATATTGATAATTTTGTTGCCGAGGTCGCATTTGAGCCACACCCCTTTTAGGTCCTATCCTCTATAGGACCTATATTATAGAGGCATCACTTTCTCTGTACTTTCAATAATTTTTTAAAATTAGTTTCCGGACTTTATAAAACTGAAAAAAAAATCAAAATAGTATAACTTTTTTGTATCCTCTATTCATTTCTGCAATAAAAAAAAAATGAGGTCGATACTCAATTTCTGATTGTTTACAGTATAAATATAGACCATGAATAATATTTAATTATTATTTTCTCTCTAATCAATGCTATCTCCATGTTTCCGATATATGAAAAAATATTGTATTGTCAAATTTTTATAATATGATTCCTTTGTCCAATATAAAAAGAGTAAACAACTGATGATAATAATGGAAAACCTTCATGAAATTTTTTTATTGCATATTTGAATAGCGGACCTCGAATTATATTTTCTTGAACCTTCTAACACCCTTAAAATTAAAATGCTGTGACGTCATGTGATAATTATGCAATTATTTAACACGCAAGCATATAGGAAAATACGTTGCATGACTATGACGTCACAGCGTCTCGATAAATAAAAATGTTAGAGGGTTCAAAATATCTGAGAAAATTTGACGGTACTTAACTTTTGGTATTCTATCATTTCTATCCAAATATTTGCAACAAACTAACAAACATTTTTCCCGATTGAAGATTATAGAAAAAAAAAAAAAAAGTTAAATACATATTTATCAAGATTGCATATATACAGTTAAACAAACCTAACTTTTAAGTTAACGCCTGACTTGGCACCAACATAGTCTAGACAGACTGACGCCCCTTATCTTAACCATGTTATAGACGTCCAAGATGGCCGCCACGCGTAGTCGAATCTCACGTAAACTAAGATCTGTTATACTGTAGTCGTATATAAAATGAACAATTTTATGAAATATCATCCGTCAAGATGTTATAATTCCTCCAAACAAATTCAGAAACATTAACCAACAGGTATGAATCTCACGTAAACTAAGATCTGTTATACTGTAGTCGTATATAGAAATGAACAATTTTATGAAATTTCGTTCGTCAAGATGTTATAATTCCTCCAAACAAATTCAGAAACATTAACAAACAGGTATGACTCATAGTAAACATCCTACCTGAGATTTCACAGTCCAGAAGATGTTCCGCTTGGCATGCAAACATTGTAGCAACATGATCCTAATTAAACGGAATCTACCAAGGTCGAAAATTTTCTAAAAATTGCGTCGGTCTGTATGGTTATTTAATTAGGAATAATTAATTACTGTTTACATAATAAGTTAGCACTTGAATATATTGTAAACAATCGTAAAATGTGCATAAACTGTATTTTAATATCAACAAATTTATCATAATTTATGTGAGGAAGAATCATAAAATTTATCATAATTTATCGTAGATTGTAATTCACAAACAATTTTTCCTAAGCATTGCGTTCATTATAATGTTACTTTAAGACTAAACTTGTTAAAATTAAAAGATTAGAATATTTTTCTGAAGAGTTACAATAAATTGGATTTTACTGAAATTAACTGTGCCGGCCAGATATATAGTAATTAAAAATTATACCAACGCCTTCCAATGATACTCATATATATAATAAAATTAGTATACCTTGCCTTGTGATTCACATTTTTCAACCATTTTCTATAAAACCAAAAACACATAATTTTTTTTACAATGACCGTGATAAAATCGAAGCAATTTACACTACTTGGTATAATATTATAAATACCGGTACAGTAGTATACGTATATTTACGCCATGTATATAGTAACAAAAATAAATTCAAACGGAATGAAAAATATTACATTATTTCTTATTTAATTAATATATTTTTACACTAAATTTGATTATTAATTTATTGACCTGTTATAAGATAATTCACGCACCTGTGACACTTGTTCTTGTATTCCATGCATTTCAGCAGCACTAATAACGGATTGTAACTCGCGATTTGAGCACTCCATCTTGCTTCTAAACGATATAACGTTGAAATGCACAGACTTGTCACCTTGTATAATTAAGCTATGAGCAAGGTATGTACACAAATGATAACACATGAGGTGTGCGTATGCATGTTTAATTATGACATCGTAAAAAAGAGAGCGAAATTTAAAACTTTCAACAGGAAATATTACACCTTGGGGCATAATGAAAGTTACCCCTGCCTAATTTATTGCATCTGCTTAAGAAGGCAGATAGCTAGGTGCAAGCAACTAGATTGCACTTACGAGGAAGTCAAGTATAGAAGACTCAGTTTGGTACCCTTCCCCCTCCCTCCCGATTAATTTCAAACATATTAAATTCTTGCGTGCATAGATCACACAAGGCTAATCATCTAACAGTGCCTTTGTGGGTGTATAGCTGAATTCGGACTTTTCTCAAAAACGGATCAACAAGAAGAAGAAAAATCTCTAATCCTCTACTGAACTATATAATAGAAGTGGGTGCTTCAACATTTTTTTTTTCCGATTAAAACAAACTCGAAATTGTTTTGTTTTTGTTTTCATTGCACACATTTTTTTTTTTTTTTTAACAAAAATCAGTTCTTGAATCATTATCGGAAGACCCCTAAATGGGAGATAGATGTTTTCAAATTATAGCTTTAACAATTAGTAATTACTGTGAAGCAAAAAAAAAAAAAAAAAAAAAATCAAATTATCTAACATGGTGGCTAATGGGTGGTTAATGCTGGGGAAAATTTTCTCGACGTGAGGAAGTCTATACTGTCTAAAAAAAAGAGTTTAAAATAATAAAAAATTTAATTAAAGCCGGTATTACACGATACAATTTTTCTAACTATTGCATACAATTTTTCCTTACAAGAAAACTTGAACTCCATTTGTTTGTATGCAGATGGAATTTTCTTGCAAGGAAAAATTGTATGCAAAATTTATGGTGTAATACCGGCTTTAGACAATCGGAATTCGGATCTGGTCACCAAAAGTCACCAATATACCCTAAACCTGCATGAGAATACAATAGGTTACAACGCACATAAACAAAATAACGTTCGTTGTAACTCGAAGTGTACTAAGAATAGACGCAAGGACCAACTCAATGAAAACATGACGTGGTACTCACTTTTGTGTCATCGATGTCGGAGGGGCTTGTTGCCCTCTGCACCGCGACCTTGGCCGCAAGCCCCGAGGCTATCCTGGCAAGAGCACTTCGTTGAGGCTTCTGCGGAGGCGAGGATGACCTTGGGAAGACCTTGACCTGGTCACCAGGCGAAGGTTTAGGCGAGGGTTTAGGGGGCGGGGTCTGGGGGGTCGGAGGACCTCTCATTGGAGGGGAGAGCGCAGGGGAAGAGAACGATGGACAGAGGGGAAGGTGGGAGGGTCGTGATGTCCATGTTGAGTCGAGGGGAGTTGACTGTAACAGAAAAAATAGGGGTGGTTACAGGGGTGTTCTATTTTTATCACTGACACTAAATAATCTACTTATAAAAATACCGTAATTAATATTTTGTCCCTTCCACTTTTTTTTACGAAACAGACTGTACTGTACATGCTAAAAAGCATAAAATATCATATGTTTTTTATTATAATATAGTATAATTTATACTGTATGTGCGAAGCTTTAAATATGATAAAAAAAAAATACACATGCAATTGATATAGCATGCACATCATGTAAATAAAACGTATGTTTTTTTTAACATTTTTTTAGGGCTGATAAGATGAATAATAATAATAATAATAAATTAAGGGAAACATAATCCATAAAATATATATTAATAAAGTTCCACGCCTTTTATCAATTATTTTGGCTTTTAATCTTTTAGTAATAACATATTTAAAAGACAAAAATTCACTAAAGTAATATTTTATGAAAATATTACTAACTACTATTTAATCATTGAATGCCGTATTATATAAAAAGAATAAAAAATTAAATAATTATGCATAAAATAATCCCACATAATACATATAACATTCCTTTACTGTCTTACTGATGTACGTACGTGTGAAAATGCAATGCATTTCCAAAATGTAAATAACTTTGAAAAATAGCGGAAGACTGATAAAATATTTGTAAGAAATGTGTCATTTTTTCTACGAAAAATATATAAATAAGTGCAATGTTCATCAGGTCATTGGAGTAAATAGATTATAAATCGCTTATCTCATATTATCACTTGTTATCATTAATTTGATTCTCTCGACCTTATCAATATCACACATGACGGCTGTTATCATGCAACAAACTGCATGTTCAGAAGAAAGTCGAGAAAAAAACAAATGGGAGGTGCATAGTTGCATACATAATGTAAAAATTAAGTAGACATGAATAATATTTTTAATTACATAACACCCCACCCTCTCGAAATTTTGGATTTAACAAGGATAATTTAAGCATTTCTCTTACTCCAATTTTTTTAAAAATTTGCCTTTGGAGACAGTCTCCCCCCTTCCCCGAAATTTGGTTTTGGATCTGCGCCTTTACATGGTAACGCATACAAACAAAGCAAGAGTTAAGTTTGTGGTGTCCAAGGTATGCAGTATGAACCACTGCCTGCATTGCTGCATATAACAGCTTCAAGAGGCAAAGATATGCACATTTGGGGAGGTGACAAAAAAGCAGGGAGTCGAACCGCAAGTGTAATGGTTCCGGTTTTTGTGGAACGGGTTCGAGTCGTTGGGGTTCGCGATGCGTTTCGGTTTTTTGGAGCTAATGGCCAAGGAGTTCGGGATGCGATTCAGTTTTTAGAGTTCATTGCTATAATAAAGGGTTCGAAGGAGCGGTTCAAACCAGTTCCGGAAAAAATTGCGGTTTTTAAGGGTTTTTGTTGTTGCGTTCCGTTCCGATTTTTGTAAAATAATATATGACATATACTACGAGCTATATACGTGACCATTATAAATATATATAACATTACTAGAACAAAAAATGTGATTTTTCAAATAATCAAAACTCGTTCAAAATAATCAAATTAATAAATTAAAATTAATTAATAAAGTGCAAAACTTGAGAAAAGTATTAGGCGCACATAAGTTTCCAGCAGCAGGTCTTTAGAGTAAACTCTCTTGTATGCATATAGACTGCATAAAGAATGCCGATACAAAAAAAGTTGTAAAATTCAGGTAAGGAGCGCATCCCCAAGCTGACCGAACCGCATGGAGCTGATCGTGAACCGATAGCTATATATAGGAGCAGTAGAAGCGCAAGCTTGGCTCACGTGCTGGTTCAATCAACTCCACTGCAGGCTTTCGATCTGCGAGAACTGTCACATCAGCTCCAAATGCTCCGAGTTTTTCGGTTCGGTTTGAAGAACGTTTGAAGTGTGAAAACGTCAAAACTTGACAAAACCGAAACTTTTAATTTTAGCTCGATCATGCTGAAAACACCTGACATCATGTAATTTGACCCTAGGAGTTTGAAAATGAAGGAATTTTGAAAATTCAATAACAAACACAAAAGCCGGATTTTGAGGCCTTAAACTTCAAAACAGTGAAAACGGCAAATCTTGACAAAACCAAAACTTCTAATTTTAGCTCGATCATACTGAAAACACCTGAAGCCATGTAATTGGACCCTAAGAGTTCAAATGTGAAGGAATTTTGAAGATTCAATCATAAACAAAAAAGCCGGATTTTCAGGCTTTAAACGTCAAAACAGTGAAAACGGCAAAACTTGAAAAAATCAAAACTTCTAATTTTAGCTCGATCATGCTGAAAACACCTGACGTCATATAATTGGACCCTGGGAGTTTGAATATGAAGGAATTTGAAGATTCAATCACAAACAAAAAAGCCGGGTCTTGAGGCCTTATACTTCAAAACAGTGAAAACGGCAAAACTTGAAAAAAACAAAACTTCTAATTTTAGCTCGACCATGCTGAAAACACCTGACGTCATGTAATTGGACCCTACGAGTTCAAATATGAAGGAATTTTGAAGATTCAATCATAAACAAAAAAAGCCGGATTTTGAGGCCTTAAACTTCAAAACAGTGAAAACGGCAAAATTTGACAAAAACCAAAACTTCTAATTCTAACTCGATCATGCTGAAAACACCTGACGTCATGTAATTGGACCCTAGGAGTTTAAATATGAAGGAATTTCGAAGATTCAATAACAAACAAAAAAGCCGGATTTTGAGGCCTTAAACTTCAAAACAGTAAAAACGGCAAAACTTGACAAAACCAAAACTATTAATTTTAGCTCGATCATACTGAAAACACCTGACGACATGTAATTGGACCCTAGGTGTTCAAATGTGAAGGAATTTTGAAGATTCAATAACAAACAAAAAAGCCGGATTTTGAGGCCTTAAACGTCAAAACAGTAAAAACGGCAAAACTTGACAAAACCAAAACTATTAATTTTAGCTCGATCATACTGAAAACACCTGACGACATGTAATTGGACCCTAGGAGTTCAAATATGAAGGAATTTTGAAGATACAAACATAAACAAAAAAGCCGGATTTTCAGGCCTTAAACTTCAAAACAGTGAAAACGGCAAAACTTGACAAAACCAAAACTTCTAATTTTAGCTCGATCATGCTGAAAATACCTGACGTCATATAATTGTACCCAAGGAGTTTGAATGTGAAGGAATTTGAAGATTCAATCACAAACAAAAAAAGCCGGGTTTTGAGGCCTTATACTTCAAAACAGTGAAAACGGCAAAACTTGAAAAAATCAAAACTTCTAATTTTAGCTCGATCATGCTGAAAACACCTGACGTCATATAATTGGACCCTAGGAGTTTGAATATGAAGGAATTTGAAGATTCAATCACAAACAAAAAAGCCGGGTCTTGAGGCCTTATACTTCAAAACAGTGAAAACGGCAAAACTTGAAAAAAAACAAAACTTCTAATTTTAGCTCGGTCATGCTGAAAACACCTGACGTCATGTAATTGGACCCTACGAGTTCAAATATGAAGGAATTTTTAAGATTCAATAACAAACACAAAAGCCGGATTTTGAGGCCTTAAACTTCAAAACAGTGAAAACGGCAAAACTTGAAAAAATCAAAATTTCTAATTTTAGCTCGATCATGCTGAAAACACCTGACGTCATGTAATTGGACCCTAGGAGTTCAAATATGAAGGAATTTTGAAGATTCAATCCCAAACAAAAAAGCCGGAGTTCGGATATTCGAATTACCGGATTACCGAACTCCGATCGAATTTCGGATATCCGAAATTTCGAACGGATAATCGGATATCCGAAAATCCGACTATCCGGATATCCATTTCTCCAAAATCCGGATAGTAAAATATCCATAAATCCGAAAATTTTCAACAGCACTAGTTTGAACTGAACCAGAGCTCACGAGCTAGCTTGCACTCCTAGCTATTGGTTCGGCTCCAAGGTTTCGGCTGATCCGCTCCATCATGAGGTTCGCGTTCAGCTCCGGCTTGAGGTTCGCTATCAGTTCCTTACCTACCGCTCCGCCCGCTGCCTTGGTGCGTTATGTGCGCCTGATAAGTTACCATTATATTACAGCTTATTTCAGTGGTTATAGTGATATATGTTATTTAATTTTAAAAAAAAATACTCAAGAAACTCTAAAATGAAAAACTCCGAACATCTTCCGATTGATCTCGAGAATATTATGTTTGACACGGATAGAACCGCTTCCAAGTTTCCCTGTGTATGCGTTCCTCTGAAACCGCTCCAACAGTTTATGTGCTCCTCAGAACCCGTTCCGAACCGGTTCTGGAGTTTTTATGTTTTAAGCTGTTTCAATCGTTCCGTTCCGGTTCGACTCCCAGCAAAAAAGCACTCAGTCTAGTAAGAGGACATAAAGGACCAAGAGATAGCGCTGACGTCTGAAAATTTTGCTCATTGCATCGAGGATACGGCAATACCTATAGCATGGGGAGAATCACAAAAATGATCAAATTTTTAGGGAAGAAATCACTTACGAAGTTAAAATATTTTTTTATATTTGTCCGAAAGTATTTGACACCTAATTATGGTGTTGTCATTTCTGTAAAAAATATGCTGTGGCTGCTGACAGAGCATTTACATGATTTTACAATGTCACTCATATACAGCAATCCTCGCCAGACGCACGTAGTTCCAGCAGTTACCACCAGGTTCGCACTAACTTTATGAAACCAATACCTAGCCATCCCAAAAAATTCAAATTCATCAAGCCTCTCTAGACTGTGTTATTGCCCACAAACAGAGCAAGGTTAAATTTTGTAGCAACTCGAAGTGTACATGATAATTTACTGCATGCAATTGACTGTTATACTGTTGATTTTAGTATATCAATTTCTATACATAAGGACACGCCGGCTATTTATGTTATCAATCAAGGATACGAAGTTGCAGTAAAGGAGTGTCGTAATGAGTCAATAGGACTTGTGATAACAGATAGTGAGGCATTATGATTATAATGTTTTTTGTACTACATCAAGAGTCAGAACGTTATACATATATAGTCCTGCGGTTAATCTTTTTTCCCTTTAACTGAACTCTGTTGTATAGGGTACTGGTCACAATTGACCAGTACTTCCCGGCTCTTTGTGAACTCGACCTAATGTTACTAGTATTTTGTAGATCCCTTCCAAACCGGAGTGGCCATGGCTTTATAATATAACAATCTATCCCAGTATTCACCTGGTTGTGACTGAGGGAACCATGGAAACCTCAGTCAGGATGGTCGACAATGATAGAGAATGACATCAATGATGCATTTTTTTTTTCAAGTTAAAAAGTTTGGCGGTGTCTGGGATCGAACTCACGATTTGAGATTTTGAAGGATACAAGAAGAATACCAAATACCCACACATATAAATTAAAGTTCACCACTCTTTCATATTAGACTACGTGAAAAATACCCGTTATAACATTCAGGCTGCCTTCAGGTGTATTATATACAAGCTGATAAAAATTTTATATGATGATCTTTATGATTATATATAAAGTATAACAAATTATACTTTTGATCAAGTATGTATATTAATAAAATATTAGTAAAAAAATATATAATATAGTGTATATGAAAGGACTTGTTTACTTATTTTCATTACAAACACCAGGTTCGCGGAAAACTTATGTGACTCAAATTATAAAAGACGTGTTATCTTTGGAATTTTAAAACAACAATCACAGTATTGGCATATAAAAAAATATAATATATTATAGCACGAAGTGAATGCCATAAAATTAAATATGAATAATATAATAAAATTATTATGATTCATGAATGGTATCATTGTATTATTATGTTGTTATGCATGTGGTTTTAATATACACTATAAACTTATAACATGAATCACTTTATGGTTATAAAAACGCAGTTGTTCGAATAAAATTAAGCTAACATAATCAATAACAAAATTTAACGTGTTCGTAGATATACAGTATAAACTTTATTGAAATAAAAATATCCAATACTTTCAATAAGGCAATATAATTATCGTTTTATTTTTTAATGTAGTATACATACACCTCTGGACAGCACGAACGTTACTCCTGCCTCACTCGCTAGAGCTGCAGCTTCAATAGACAGAGAGATGAAGATTTGCAATTTTGGGAGATGTAAGAAGAGCACCCAGTCTATCAATATTAAAAAAGTTTTAGTTCACCACACCTCCATAGACTGCGTGGTAACGTCAACAAACAAAGCATGAGTAAAGTTCGTGGTGTACAATCAATTCAAAATCAAATGAACCTTATGTCATCTGTACATATGGTTCATCAACAAAGATATAATAATAATAATTACCTTTAAATATAATATGACTAATATAGCTTCCGTTTTGCACATATTCACGCGACACAATGCTCTACAGTATTCGTCCATTGACTACATTAAATATTCATAGTAGCACGCCAATTCGTAATCAACTACAGTTAGTTTGACGATAACAATGGTAAGATAACACTAGCAGGTCAACAATGTGTGTGGCATCAATTCTAAAAAAAAAAAAAAACATAACCAGCCAGTAAAAATGTAACTTTAAATGAAATACCAATTCTTGAAATGTAAAATTATGTTTAACATTTCATAATAAAATACTAAATACGTCAATGGAAATTTAATTAATTCATTTCATAAGAAAAAAAAATCTATAAGAAATGTTATTTATTTATTTTTTTTTTTTACTTTCTAAATTGTGACAAAAATACAAAAAATTATTTTATTTAATCTGATTGAATTTAATATTTACTGTAAATTTGAAGCTATAATTAATAAAATTGTTTCCTATGAAACATGCATGCTTTTCAGTGCAAAATTACCAGATTAGAATTTTTAAAAACATGAAATTTAATGTAATGCATTCACATTTTTCAGATTTTTTTTTTTTTAATGTTTGTTTTGTTTGGGTCTTGCAGGGGCTGTATTACATCCTCTATTGGGGGTGTGGGGGGTGCAGAGATACCAAATTAAAACGAGTATAGGATACCAAAATAACTCGATTTTCTAAATTTAAGAAAAAAAAAATATTATATTAACGCAGAAAATAATAAAATTATTACATACAGTACCTACTCCTGTACTTTTTACTAAACGATCATACTTAATATATTATTATAATATTATGTCTCTTCCCCGCTACCATGCACGAGTCTGAAAACGTAAAACCTATTTATAATAAAACAACTTGTCTGTGCTGTTTTTGTTCCCACCGCTCTCGCTCGCTTGGCAACTAATGTTTTGTATTGACTAGCAAGCAAAATATACGAGAAATCAAACCAGGGGGTCGAACACAGAGTTTGTTACATACTGCCGCTGTCAAAATAGGTAGCCCCTCAGAACATGCGGAACGAGGAATCTGTACTATCATTGTCAAAAAAGTAAGACAATGTGACAAGTTTTTTTAAGAGAGGAGCGATAGAATCATACACACATATAATATCATTACATACTGTCGCTGTCAAAATAGATAGCCCCTCAGAATATGCGACTCAAAAGGAGTCGGTAAAGGAGTGTCAAAAAAGTAAGACCACGTGACAAGTATTTATATAGTAGGAAAGTAGCGATAGAATCACACACACATATATTAGTACTGTATATTGTATAGGTATTGTATTATATACTGTCGCTGTCAAAATAGCTAGCCCGTCAGAATATGCGGCACGAGGAATCTGTACTATCATTGTCAAAAAAGTAAGACCATGTGACAAGTATTTAGTAAGAAAGGAGCGATAGAATTTCATACTGTCGCAGCCAAAATAGATGGCCCCTCAGAAAACATGGAGCACGAGAAATCTGATATACTATCACTGTCAAAAAAGTAAGACTTGACTTTTAGTAGAAGAGGAAAGATGGTGCCACTACAATTTCAGTCAACAGTCAAGTTTTTTAAAGTCGAGAGTTGATATAATATCGACTTTATATAATTGACATGATTATGACAACGATGATGCTGTTTTGACTGCAAGGTTAGTTTTTTATACTGCATGCCAATTCAAGAAAAGGAAGCAAAAATAAATTTTTGTACCATTCGTATAAAAACAACAAATTCTCAGAAATCTCTAGTCAGTGTTATTATGATTTAGTCCCATCATACATGGAATTTTTAGTGTTTTTTTTTATGCATTACGTAAACATGAATCACATGGCAACAGCGAAAAGGTGGATACGTTATAATGTAATATATGAGTGGAAAACGTTATTTTGGTGAATCTTAAAATGACCAAATAATTTTAAACACATGCATAAAATGAACTTAAATTATAATAATTTTAATACTTGAATATCAACTCTTCAATTATCCACCGTTAAAAAATTAAAAATTTCTTTGCTCTTTGGTTGCAATTATAACTACATGCTGCATGCAATCACGTGTTCGCGATTCTGCATGTCTATAAAATTACACCAAATTAATTAACGCTGAATGGGGTTAAGTATCAATGATAAACACACAATATAATATCAACAAGTAATAATCAACATGTTGTGATACTAACAATAATAAATATATTTATTTTTTGTATCATAAAATTTCGGATTGTTTGCATGTATAGTTTGAGTGCTCCTTCACAGAAAGCAATTAATTTTTACTATAGCTGCACTATAAATACTTTACTGTAGCAACTTTCGCTGGCTTTAATTAACTCGAGACAAAAAGGGACACTTTTTGTTACACGAGCCCGCAGTGTCTAGGACTCAAGTATATTTAAACTCATCAGTAACAGTATAACAAGACAATTAAATGTCCAACGTGATCAGCTGATAACGACCTACATTGAACACGGTAGAGTAAAATAGACACGAAATTTTAAAACAAAAAGCACTTCATTGTAGAAAAAATATGGTATTATAAATAATGTAAATTTCGAACAAAAAAAAATGTATAAATAAAAAAACTTTTTACCTTATAATTAAAATGTTTAATTAAACGGAGACAATACGTATTTTGTAAATGCATATAAAAATAATAATAATAATAATGATAATGCTTCATAAATAAATAAATAAATAAATAAATAAATAAATAAATAAATAAATAAAAAGATGAATCTTCTATACATTTAATATAAAGAAAATCGATCATCACATTCAGTATAATAATGTATTTTAACAGACCTTATGACAGGAAAAAAAACTGGAATACAACATATCGGAAGAAAACGTATATATCCTTCATAAATTAATTACAATACAAAAAAAAATTATCAATACTAACAATAATAACGACGCGATATATTTTTCCCCGACATGCGGAAATTCATTTGCACTCAACTCTTTGTATGATCGCGTTTGTCATGCTTCATAATAGCTGCATGCATTATAACATTGCATACAGACTCATGATACAGTATACCAGGTACATAAATACGTACCATATTATTATGTAGATTTACAGAAGTTTATGATGAAAATACTGATCTCCATTCAGCAAATCACGAAACAACTTATTTTTCTAAGAAAATCACGTGTCTTTTTAATACATGCAGATATCAACATTTCTCCGCAGTAAAAATTATTTAACATGCATCAATATCCATGCCTCGTGTGTTAGATTGCCACGTGCGGAGAAAATAAAAATCGTTTTCTTAAATAAAAATATTTATACAAAAAAAGGTGGTTTTAAATTACTATTATATGAATTAAAAAAAAAGGATAAAAGGTTTTTACACCGCCTTCTTAAGTATCTTATAAAAGCGCTACGCTTGTTTAATTAAACCATAAATAGAATCGTGATTATAAAAGGATTGATGCTTTAAACATTAAATAATATAGCAATAAAAAAGTTTTTAAATAATAGTTATTTGTTACATACTAAATCCGGTTTATGGATGATTATTTACTTCAAGTCGATAAAAATGCCTAAAAAAATAATATAAGATTGTCAAAAAAAAAAAATCAGATGAACTGCATACTACTCTCTTTGGGTCTTATCTCGTAATGTTAAATTTGGGGTGGGGTGGGAGGGAGGTGACAGGTGGGGGGTAGTAACACCGTCAATGAATTTTGCAGAAATGGATAGAGGGTGCAAAAATATGCTACTCTGATTTTTTTCAGATTTTTTAGGGACCGGGAAGTATTGCTAAAAAATTTTGGCAAGGTCGGGTTCGAATCCACGTCCCTTTTGGGTCCTATCTTTTATTAAGAGAGGCGGCACTTTTTCTGCACTTTCAATAATTTTTTAAAAATACTTCCCGGTCTCAGAAAAATCTGAAAAAATTCAGAGTAGCATATTTTTGCACCCTCTATCCATTTCTGCAATAAAAAATTTTGAGGTCGGTACTCCATTATTGCATTGTATTTTTTTAATCTCTATGGAATTATACAAGTGAAGAGAGCTAGCTATCTAGTATTATAACATAACACTAGCTGTATTCTTAAAAAAAATAATTGAACATAATAGAATTATTGTATAATATGGAATTTACTATACAGTACTTGCAAGCAATTTATAGCTTTGTAACTGTATCTTTATTCATAAAAAACGGACGAATTATTGTTATTATTATTACCATTCCACAGTGAGTAAGTTCATTATTTCAATTACAGTACAAATTATTACATTTAATTAGCAACAGCAGGGCACTAAATATAGTAAAGTCGACAATATTATGCAATACAAAATATACCATAACTAAAAAAAAAAAAAAAAACACACAGATAATGTCATATATATGTCTCATCGCAATGAATTTAAAATAAGAGTTGATCCGAAACTCAAAATGACTTCATATTACGCGTATCAAAATGCTTGATAAAGTAAAAAAAAAATATCATGCCATTTTAGCAAGCCGTATTTTCCCTTTATAAAAACTGCATATAAAAAATACACAACAACGTTTCTTTGAAATACTGTGACGTCATTATAAAAATCCTTGTTGCATCTTTTGCATATTGACAAAGCAGATGCATTCATCAAACATATAATAAAACAACTTGTTAAAGAGATTGTGTGGGAGGAGCGAGCATGATTTCACTTTAGTAGATCACACAATGATAAAGTATATGATTTTAAACCTTATTGACATGATCTGCTCTAATAAATTGCATGAGAATGAGATGATTGATATTTATAATTAATTTTTTAAAATATTCTCATGGTAGTTTTCTTGTACAAATAAAAAGTGAGAGAAAAATTAACACATCATTATAATACAATATACAGGTGTGTAATTTAATTAATATTGTGTATGCTAGTGAGAGGTATTGTATTGAGCCAATGAAACTCATGTTAAATTGAATATGATTGCTAGTATGGCACTATATTACTGTTATATTTTATTATTGAAAATAATCACTGAAGCGTAACAAATTAAATTATTTTTCGTTACACTGAATATTTATTGAAAATTTGTATTTTATGAAGTCGGAGTGGGAGTGTGCATTGATTAAGTCTTGACATTTTACCGAGTAGTTGGATGGGTGACCATTTTCGACAATAATCATGCTTAATTCCCACCCAGGAATATATTGTTGCGCTTTTCCATTGCACTATGTGGTTCCCCTGGCTTTGGAGCATTAATTTTCTGGTTCAGTAACAAAAAGTGTAGCGTCCATTCTAGCTGAGGTTTCCAAGTTTCCCTCAGTTACAAGTAAATGCTTGGATGAATTATGACTTGCAAGCCCCCCCCCCCTCCCAATTCTAGAAGAGTCCACGGAACGCTCAAGTTGGGGTTTAGGATGATTCGGGTTTTCAAATTTATTTATTTATTTATTTTAAATCAAACCCTATTGGGTACTTTTATTTACTAATTACATACTACTTTGAAACCTCGAACCTTCCGAAACCCTATAACTTGAGCGTTTCGCGAGCTCTTCCGGAACGGGGGCGGCCACGGCCTTGCAAATCCATCCCGACATTTGCCTGCGGCTGAGGGAAACGTGAAAACCTCAGCCAGGATGAACGCTACAGCTTTTGTCAATGAAATTTATAGTGAGTAATTCTAATTACTGTAATTAGTAAGTATAGAAATATAGTGAAATGATCAAGGTTTGGGATTAAAATACGATTGTAATGACGTCACAAAAACTCCATGCAACTCCAGACTAGCACACAGCTGCAAATCTTGTGATCTCGTTTCCGCCTACGCAACAACTGTCTTCAAAACATTCCCACGATACTAATTTATCATGTTAAATGATAGGAAAAAGGTCTTTCTGGACGAACGATGTTATAATAATTAACACATAGCGTGATTCATATAACAATCTAGCGGCGCATATCTTAGAAATAAAAAGAAAACCGTCTGCCTTATATTGAATTACAACAACAATTTTTTACAACATTTCCATTGAAAAACTCTTCTCACAATAAGATCTTCTGTATGAACAGAAAATATGGCATAAATAAACCTTTATTTTGTTTATATTCGTCAAAAGACTTGCATACATATGTCATGCATGTTTAAATGCACCATTGATATGACATTTAAAATGTATGTTCAGTACTATATTAGAATTTTGAATCTACAGATTTAATATTTTTTATTTCAAATTCAAGTATTTCTTAATATAATAAAAAAACGGTTTTAAAAGTTAAATCAGTTCAATTTTCTTATAAATTATTATAAAAAAAATGTGATGAACACACATTAAGCAGTATAATAGGGACAATCTTATATATTTTTTATTATTATTTTAAATTATTGTTACACTTATTTGACTTATGTATTTCTAAATTTATATTACTGTATATGATTTTCATTTACAATATATTACGTTCCATACATATATATTATGTATGGAACGTATACAATTTTATCGACTAATTATACGAAATAATTACAAACACTTCGGTTCTCTTCTCCATACAATATCATATGAAAATGACCCTAAGTGACACGTCATATCAGGATTTAGATTTTTCTAGTTGGCAAGCTGTGAGGGGCCACAAGAAAGCACGAAGGGGAGAAGTGAACATATTGATTTCAGTCATTGTGGGAATTTCTGATGAGTCTATATAATAGCATGTCCAGCTTGTGAGCTTTTATTGCGCAATATAAATAATAATTCAACTTTTGATATAATCTAAGCACGTCCCCCCTAAAATGCACTGTACAGTAGTGTACAAAATAATTCAACCCATGTTTAGTTAATAAATAATTGGGGAAATTGGAATATCTATTAAATTAAGTTTGAGCTTATATTACGCAACGTTCAGTAATATGTATTCAATTTTTGAAATAATCTTAATTAAGAACGTCCCTTTATAATGTACAGGAGTGGGCAAAATAGTTGACCCTATTTTTATTTGATAAATAAGTTGGGGAAAATTAAAATATCTCTACCGGGATGTCTATTAATTAAAGTGAATTAAAAAAAAATCGGAATTTCCAAATGCTTAAAATAGTAACGACAAAAATTCCCGCAAGGAAATGACAGATTTTATTTTCTACAAGATTATTATACTGTAGCAAAAAGAGATTATCATAAAATTAATGATAAGAATTACACCATACAATGAATTCCCACATATCTAATTAAAATACAGTAAACAGTAGTATGTACCGGGTAAATAATATCAATGTAATATAAAATTATAAAGCATGCTAAAACTATAAAATAATTAATATAAAAGAGAGGATAATTTCTCTAGACAAAACAATTGAGTTCTTTATATTTGAATAACTGATTAACCAGCATAATTAATAAATATTACTCGTTAGGTATACTGTAATTTAGCTAATATCAGAAAATAAAATTGTCTAGCTTTGAAATGAATGGTGTTAAAGATAAGACATTTAGCAAAATTAAAAATTCCTTCAATTTGAGCATTATATTATTTCTACAGTATAGTATGCCCTGTTATTTTTAAATTATTTAAAATCTTAATTTAATTCAACAGTCAAAGACCTTGATTTAAAAATACACAAATTAATGTTGTTTTGAAGCAAAATAACTTTAATTTTGAACTCATTTGAACTAGAAGTTCAGTTCAGTACATACAGTATCAAATATGGTTTAAAAAAAAAAAAAAAAAGTTCTTCCCTCTTTACAACATCTAATATATTCTGGGTTTCCTGGTAAAAATTACTTGTTATCTAAGCTGCACCTTGTACCAGAATGAATTATACACTTTAATATAATTGCAAATATATGTAGAAAATATGCAGGACTATTTACATTCATGATGTGATGCATACAAAAAGACATGATCGCCAACACATTAATTACTGTATACTTCTTGTCATAATTTCAGTATGACCTTCTGACCTTCGCAAGTGCTTCTTCGGTGCCTATAATGTAAAACTACGAAACTACGCCCTTCTCAGAAGCAGGTCTTATCAAAGGTAAATAAAAAATTCTAAAAAAGCTCTACCAACGTTACTGAAGCTTCTCTTCAGTTCCTTACTTACTGTACCTAAGCAATACAGCTGAAACATATTGGTAATTAAAGGTACAGGCTCTGGATATGCCCCATGTCATTGATAAAATTTCGCTTGGGGCACTTTTCAAATGTTAACTGCTGGAATTCATAGAAAGAGGAGGGTGGTGACTACTGTATTATTTTGCTGCACTATTAACATTCGATTTTAAGTGAAGGAAATTGCAGTCCCATCAAAAATAACTAGCATTGCAGGAAAAACTCCATTTCAGGTACTGTAATACTTAACAGTACGTACTCGATATAAGGTAAACCTAATTTCCTGAGTTCCTTGACTTTAAGTAACAAGTTTTTACAGTATTTATAAAACAATAAAAATACAAATTTGAAGCCCTTCTTTAACGCTCGCTGGTCCTTCTAAGCTTGGCGACAAAGACAACACTCACCATGTAGTAGAGCCCCTGCTTTCCGGTACTGGTGAGCATGATTGGAGTCTTCATGACCTTGACGGGCACTCCTGCGTTCGGGTCGACGTTGAACGGCTCAGCGTAGATGTGCTCCTCACTCTGCGACCTTGGCAGGACGACCGGCGACGAAATGTCTTTAGTAGAGAGCCGTCGCGGCAACGGTTCGTACTGGTGAGCCGACGCACAGTTTAGGGGGATGCATGACGTTAGCAGGGCCTTGGCAGATAAGTCAGGTTTGTTGGGAGGTTTCGGTATGGGCTTACGTTTCCGTAAATCTATCTGAGATTCAGTCTTGGATCTTGCTGGCATACAAGGGGGTGGTTCCGTTGGTCTTTTAATATCCGGTCTAGTCTTTTCTGTCTGTGATTTTGATAACGGACGATTACGAGGAGTATTTATATGAGAATTATTTAATTTTGATGATATTTCTTTTACTTTTGTATTAGGTACTGGTAGTGATTTTGGTGGTGATTTTTGGGGTGGTGTATTTTTTAATTTTAATGAATTTTTTGAATTTTGTGAATGTATTGGTGATTTTATTACATTTTGATTTGAAATTGTGCTTTTTCTTTGTGGTAAAATTTTAGGTTTTGGTGATATTTCTTTTGGTTTATTTGTCTTATTATTTTGTATAGAATTTGGTGATGATTTTTGTCCATTAGTTATTCTTGTCGGTGAACTTTTAACGGCAGAAGAATATGTGTACACTTTGGGAGACGATTTTTTTGACGATTCTTGAACATTTTCTTCAAACATTTGTATGCTATGAGCAAAAGTTCTTGGGGGTTTTCTAGGGGGAGGTCCTGGAGGTAACTGCTCTCCTAATTTACTAAACGAAGCCGTTAAGTCCTCATGAGAATGATAAAGGTCATTGTCATGCGTACATTCATTATTAACTAAATTCTCATGACTACGATATGTTAAAAATCTTTTATATTCATTATCTAAAGGTGTCATATAATTTGACGAATCTCCTATAAAATTTGTTGGTGATATATTTTTTGTAGCAATAATTGGTTTAGCATAACCATTATTTTGATTCACTATTTGTTGTTTGATAACTGGTACACTTTCTTCAAATAATTTCACTTTATTCACAACACTAACATGTCTCGATTGATTTGATGTCGCGGCTGTTTTGCCTCCACCTCTAACGATTTTATCACATCTAAATGCTGGACTACGTTTTATTCCAGGACTTGGATGTTTTGGTTTCTTCTTAACTTCGGTGTAAAGTGTAGAATTTACAACTTTTCTAGGGAGGTCTTCAGATATTTCATTTACAATTGGGGGCTCGTTAACTTCAAATTGTTTCTTGATGTTTTGAACTCGATTTTCTGCTGATTTTGCAAAAGTAGCAGACATTATTAACATCTTCACTATGATGGAAATTTAGAGCTCTCCTCAACAAAGGATTCTGAAATCAGAAGATTAAATCTCATTATTGATATATGTACCGGTAATGTAAATGTACAATTAATTGCACTGAACTAAAGTTGTTTTTAGATTTATCAAATTTCAAACCAAGAAAATTAGTTTTTTTTTAAACAAAATTATTAAAATTTCACAAATTAATAAATTTACCAATGCTTTGACAGTAAAAAATTAAAACTCAAAACACACAACTGCAGTATAAAGAGAGTAAAAGCGAATGACATCAGAAAATGTGACCAGAATATGAAATAAATTTTTGGAAAGTTGTGATGATCGCTGAATGCCTTATAACTTATAATAAACAAAATAAAACACATAACTAAAAAAAATATATAATTATAATATATAATATATATATATATTACAATAACACACCAATAATTAATCTTCATTAAAGATCAGAAGATGAACAGCTTCGTAAACATCACAAAACAAGACTATAAAAGGAGTTACGATGCACTGGATCATATTTACCATTAAAACTAGGCTTTGAGCTGGAGGCAGCATTAAAAAGTGTATTCCAACAGGTTTCATAAATTAAAAAACACAAAAACAATAATTTTGCTACCGGTAAAAAATATTTTGATCTGCAACATTACGATTAAATAAAAAAAAAATATTAAAAATTTCCAACAAACGGTCAAAGTTACACAAAAAAAAACACTGACAACCTAGTATTAAAATTCCGGACATAAACTATATATGAAACATGCTCGGACAGGTGCACGATATTTATTTTTTATGTTCTTTATCAAGGCCTGTCGGGTGCTATCTTTTAAATAACGGTATTTCATATGCATGTCAGTACTTTTTATCAATTATTTTGACCTTATTCTAATCAACTTACATTCATAAGTATCTTCTCTTTCTAGACTTCACTTTATATCGACGCATTTCAGTAAAACTTGTTATTATTCTTAGCACGATTAATAATTCCTATGATCTCTTCGGCACGATTTTTTACACGGTTTGTTTTCATCGAAGTGTTTAGAAAATTCAAGGACTTTATAATATACCTGCGCAAAAACGAATATATGTTGATAAAAATCTACTGCGCAATTATTGGAATAAAAGGGAGAAAATTTATGAATATGGGAAAGTAACGGATTTGAAAACTAAATGCTACTGACACCTATAGACAAACATTTGTACTAAAATATTATAAAAATATTCTTTTTTGGACATCTATGAACGAAAAGTTGAACTAAAAATGAATCAAATTAAAAATGAAATATTTGAGCACATCAAAATTTCAAAATGCACTATTTTGTGAATAATACGGAATACCAATAACAGAGATTGACTATAATGCGTCAAGAAATAATTAAAATATCACATTCTCCATTCCCCCCCCCCCCCAAAAAAAGGACAATTTTCAGAAATGATTAATTTTTTACTTATTTTCACCGTCGATTGGGGGCTAAATGAAAGCAATTTAAATCACTTTCAGAAACATTTAGGCCTAAACTTTCACTTTTTAGACCATATTTACAAGTGCATGTTTATAAATAAATTAAATCTTCCTATTTTTAAGTAGAATTTATATTAATTTCTCATTATTTACAGAATTTTAGGCTTAATATTGACTAAACTTATGGTTCATGATAATGATTAATTTGTTTATAATTTTTTATTCCTTTTATTTTAAAATAGTATTATACAGTTCACATATTGCTGTGAAAAATTTAATTACACATGTCTCATCATTAACTAATTAACAATTTCAGATAATTACGTTCAAACTTGTAAATTTATAGAAAGTGTTAAACAATTAATGAACAACCCTTACTTTTTTTTTTACTCTTCGTTTAGAATAAAATAATGATACATATGGTACATAAATAAATATAACAAACATAGCAGCTTCAAAATTAGACAAAGATTAATTTAAAAAATAAAGACATAATATTTTAAAATACAGTAGCTTAATTATTACAATATTCTACTAGATTCAAAATTACACCCCGTACCGGTACTAAAAATTGTCAGCCTTTAAACAAAGGTAAATGTTATTTTTTCAGCACACTCAGTCAGTTTTGTAGCACCAACACTCAGGGTCCAGCTACCGAGGGGTCAGTAGAAGCCATGTCCAGCTGACACTGCACGATGTCTGCGAGAGCCGCCTGGATTTGCTCCAACAAACTCTCACCTCGACGAACGACGTCTTGAAGTCTCTCGGCAGCCTCTTGGTTCTCCTGCTCCAACCTGCGAAGACTTGACACCTGAAAGAGTGTGAGGATTTAGTGACAGAAAGAGACCTCAAATAAAAAAAAAAATAAAGTAATGGCTTTTGAAAACACTACAAAACTAGATTAATGATCAAATTCTATCTTGTAAGTAGAATAGACCTAAGACACATGTATGTTGGTAGAGTTTTATGGAACGGCCTGATTGTAAAGGTACAATTAATGAACAAAAAGCTATATAGCTATATACTGTACCAGCTACTTTATTTAAATATTTGAATAAAGTAGCTGGTAGCTACTATACGATTTCTCTGAAAACCAGGGGCGTGCGGTCCATAAAAGCAATGCAAGCAATGCTTGCCCTAAAATTTACCGAGAAAGAAGAAGAAAATAAATTTCGTGACAAGCATTTTTTTCTCTCTTAACAATTTTAAATTTGCCAGCATTTTGCCGCATTTAAATCGGAGATTTATTTTTTTTGTCTTGCAATAGCAGCGCCTCTACTGGTATAAGCAATCACTTTGGTTGCTTGTAAATAAACCCACCCAACGTAAAGCTTCATAAGGAAATGTATGGGGAGGGGGTGGTAAATGCTGAAGCTTGTGGAATGTACAAGCACTGCTTGTACAATGGCGGCTCTGGGGAATCGGAACGCCCAACTGGTTAAATAGTGTATCAATAGATGGCGCATAAATGATAAAAATCAGGGACAAAATTTAAGGGTCCACGCGCGAGTGACTCATCAATCATCAAAGTTTAGTTTTTAGTTTCCGGGAAACTATTTTAATAATAAGCAATACAGTGCGTGATTTTTATGGCTCTTTATAAGTGTTTTTTCGTGCTTTTCTCCAATATTTTATTTAATTAATGGACTATAAAAACGCACTAATTTGCCATGCATAAAAAAATTCTTCATCTCAGTGTTTTGTACAATTTAATTCTTATAATTTAATTGCTTGAGCGTGATGATTACGTTTTTATTTTTTTTTGTTATAAAAATGGCAGAATTACTTCAAGAAGAAAATATTATTCCTAATCTTTTACAAAAAAAATTTTGGCGCTAGAAACACAACTGAAAAAACGTAAATCGTTTGTGCAGGCCGCCCTATTCCCGAATGAAAAGGTACACCGTTAAGGTATTTAAATGCATATACAGCTAAAAAAAGATAATTATGCATAGCTGTATGCACCATGATCAATGATCATGATCGAAAGTGAATAAAAAAAATTAAAAATTTACGGCAATTAGCTTATTAAGGAAACAATTTTATTGAGAGCGTTTGTATGATTATAATTTATGTATATCTCCTGTAATGAAAATTCGAGTGCCACGCCCCCTTTTTCAAAAAAATCGCGCCTCCGGCGGGGTATTAGCCCCTCGGGGCCCCCTCCGCTGTGTCATTACTTCATTTGCTTGACTAGTCTAAAATGTCACCGCACGCCACTGCTGAAAACATCATGAATCAAATTGTAGCCATTTTTGTTAACTAAAAAGTGTAAAATAATACACCCTTCCCCTTTTTCCCCCGCACATAGTTTATGCATTCCGTTACTGTGTCAAAATAGCATAAAATTAAATACTGTATGCAAAACACGAGAGGGAAATCTGATATACAGAGTTAAAGAATGAGAAGCTTTAATATTGACAACACAATTCTCTCAGTCAATGAAAATCTAGCGCGCGAACTGCGCGCGACGACATGTTCTATCAAGCTTCCTATTCTTTAACCCAGCGGTACCGGGTTTTTAATTTTTTTCGGTGGTTCTTATGAAGGGCAAGATTAATAATTCATATGAGCCACGGGAAAGATCACTTTAGACAACATAAAAAATATTCGAGATTTTGTGCAGCATAGAATTTGAATGAAAAAATAAATAAGATTTTTCTCCTAACAAACCTTATGGAGCGATGTCAGAATGCGGCGCTGCGGCATTTTTAAGTTGAAGCTTGTCATTATACTGTAATTTATTGAACATGATGTTTCATTCAGCCCCGTTCTGACGTTACCTGCAATTCTGGAGATGAGTCATCGCTTGGCAGAGAGTCAATCAAGACGTCAATGTCCTTGGCACAACGAGCCACCAGCGTCGCGAACAAGTTCGGGTAGTCTGGGGGATACAGAGATCAATATGAACACCAAATTACAGATACCGAGACTACGATAGCAGATGTAGCTTTTAGAATGAATGCCAATCCACGAAAATGCACACTAAACACATTATCGATTGTCAATTGTTTGAAGTGTTGACGCCATATTGACACTAACTGTTGTCTCAATTAGCGCAAGTGTTCAAGTATTTGGAGGGTTTGAAGGGTCTAGTATTTAGTGTTTGAAATAGCAACTTCAAACACTAACACAGACACTAAATTTTTTAACATTGATCAGCTGATGCAAATGTTTCCAACTTTTCACACTAGCAAGTGTTGGCGCTAGTTTACAGTAAAGTTGTCTCATTTAAAATAAGTATTTATACTAAATTAGTGTTTGAAGTGTATACACTTTTAGTTCGCATTCTTTAAATGAGACGCGGCCTTAGTTTAATCATGATTTAACTCAAAGCTACCGGTACGTCTGTACTCAAGGACTGATACAGACTATCAGAGACCTTCATATAATAGGTCTGTTCGTAAATAATCAATTCTTCCCGATTTGTTATTTACGAACAGACTTTATATGTCCAGAAAATTTTACAAAGAAGGATCCATGTTTCCCCAGAACAGTACCGGTATTATAGTGTCAGTGTCACTGAAGCATGAATGTTCCTGGGAACATGGAATATATATTATATACATACCCCTTACAGTATTTTGAAATTTTTGTTAACGTTCTGGCCAAATGCATTCATAACGTTGTGGTATGAAATCACAGCGTTTAATTCACCGATCTCAACTTAGTAGATTTTGTATCAATTGTCGACCTAAATATATTTTCTGGTAATGTATGCATATAAAAATGACATCAGCAATCTATGTGAATTCTACCAAGTTGCAATGAGAATGGTGAACAAGACACTATAATACGAGGGTCGTATGATAAGTTCCTTAAGTCGTATAGAAAAAAATCCAGCGAGATAAAATTAACAACTGTACCGACTTAAGTGATATTTCAATAGGTCAGATACAAATTTTTACCCCGATATCACTTATATTAATTTCTGGGGGTCAGTTTTCGTGAAGCTCCCTCAAAATTGACTAAATTTGAACTTTGAACCAGTATAACACCCACTGCTGTGATATTCCAGGGATGTTTTTTTATCTTTGGTATTGCGCCGTGATCGAATGATCTATTCTGTGCCACCAGACACCGCAAATAGTTTGATTTTTGCTTTAAAAACAAGCAATTATGAAATTTCATGGACCGTCACCACCCTTTTTTTGGGCCTTAAAAAGCTCATTTGCGGCACCCCTAACGCGGCAAGTTTTTTCGTCGTAATTTTTTATTGGAGATGTAATATAATTATATCATTAGAAAGCCCATGATCTCTGCTATTTGCTGATGTTATATAAGACTGTCTGTATTCAAAATTTTGTGTATTTTTTTAATGAAATCTTAAATGACAGATGATTTTGGCCAAACAGTGAAGGGTACACTTCAGTGAGGCATATATCCTATTAAAAATTTAGGTAACAAATAAACAGCACTAGAGCCTGATAGAGTAAGGTTTTCTGATGTTTTCACGAGATTTGCATGAATTTCCCATGCATCAACTTTTTCTGCAACAGATATTGAAACTGGTAAAAAGTACTAATTTTTTGGTCAAATTTTAATTTCCCGACCGTGCTTCACGAAAACTGACCCCCAGAAATTAATATAAGTAATATCGGGGTAAAAATTTGTATCTGACCTACTGAAATATTACTTAACCTGGTACAGTTGTTAATTTTATCTAGCCGGTTTTTTCTATACGACATTAAGGAACTTATCATACGACCCTCGTATGATTACTGTATGCATACCAAAACGATACCGTTACATTTCTGATAGAGGTACAGTATGCATTTGCATGCTAAAAATTCAGCCGGATTATATCCAAACAATGTAGAATATCTCACCTTCGCCCTCCTGTTGCTGCGATTGTTGTGATGGAGTCTGAGATCCACTGAAACCTGGAAACTTGCTGGGGGTCGCTGTTTGCTGTAGCACGCCGATACTGTTGCAAAAATGCTCCGCTTGCTGTGAGAGGATAAAAACTATTAGAACTAGAATCTAGAGCTCTCAAAGAACAAGAAATTGTGGTTCAATAATACGAACTGCGGTAAATAGTAAATAATATAAGCTAAAATAAAACATGATCAAATGCCATGGTGGAGAAGACCAAATTTCTAGACTCGATTTCAGCAGTTAAATAACATGCAAGGAGTCAAATTATATGGTAAATAAAAAGAAAAAGTGTTTATGAATGTAATAAATGTTGTTATATGCCCCAAAAGTACTTATTTATTGGTAAATTACTAACCGTATTGACCATGTCTTGAAGTTGCGTGAGTCGGTCCGCCATTTTTAAATAATTTTATAACGCGTCAAAAGCGCGAAGTTTGAAATTAGATAAATTAATAAATAAATTTTATTACTATATCGACGGACAAGATCTAATTAATTAATTATAATAATTAACATTAATTAATAAAAATACATGCACTAAATGATGCCAACAAATATATAGCTATCCTTTCAAAAGGTGATGTTATTGATTTTACCAGGAATTCAAAGGACAAAACAATAGAAAAAAGACCGAAATTAATAATTTTCAAGTTTGCTAAATAACATGGTCCAAATCTCCAAATTAAAATCCCCCCCCCCTCTCAAAAAAATATTATTATATAATTACATTTGTTGCTCTGTCGAAAAAAAAATGAATTTCTGACATAACCATTGCATGCAAAGTCGAGCGTGGCGCAGCTAGTGCATTGACCGGTTCTCGTTAGATCACCGAAGTCAGGCTACGTCGAGCGTGGTTAGTACTTGGATGGGTGACCGTTTCAAGTAAAAAATACGCTGCTCCCTCCCTGGGGTAAATTCGTCTCGCTTTCCACCCAGTGCAGAAATGCACTTGTGTGTGGTTCCCCAGGCTTTGGACATCGCTTTGGTCCATTGAGAAAAAGTAGAGGTGTCCGTCCTGACTGAGGTTTTCCACGGTTCCCTCAGTCTCACCTCAGCGAATGCTGGGACGCGTAAGCATGCAGGCCGTGGCCACTATCCGTTCCCTACCTTATCCCTAGTATCCCTACCCAGTACCCCGCCGCGAGCTGTAAGCTCTTAGGGGTGTATCTTTGCAAAAAAAAAAAAAAAAAACTGGTTCCTTTAAACTTTGATAAACCATGTAGGGCATTTGCAATTTCCATTTAAATGGCTCATACTTTTTGAAACTGCAGACACCTTAAATTAGTCAGTTTTGCATTTAACCAACATCCTAATCCTATTGGCTCATCTATAGGGTATGAATACTATTTTTATGAAATAAAACAAATTAATAAATGTATATACATATCATTAATATTTTTTTCTTTATTTTCTTACCGCATGAAACAAATAAAATTCAGACAGTTCGTACAAGCAATTTTATACAATGGAAATGCACTTGACTTTTTAAAGAAATAAAAATCATCTTTTTAGCAGTCATTTTGTCTACATGACAATGGAAAAAAATAAACAAAAATCAGAGAGTAAAGCCGTGAACAATTTGCAATTTTTGTTTTGTGCCATAATTTGATATAATGCTATAGAGCTGAATTAAGGAATGACAAATATCCATTGCTCAAACATTTAAATTTTAAACAAAACTCCCCTAATTTTTAAACATCTACTTCAAACATTTTTACTGATGAAAATTAATATTTTTTAATATATTGGTATGCATGTTTATATGTTTCATAAAACTACATCATTTTTTTTTACTATAAAAACTTAAATATTAATAAAAATTACATTAATTTTCTTATAAATTATGTTTCTCCATTTCAAAATAAAGAGACAGAGATATTATTTATTTGACAGTCACTCAAAATTATTATTGTAATAATATAATTATTACAGGGCTCAAATTTGTGATTTTCTTCTGTTCTAGGATTGCAGGAAACTAACACTTTTGGGATATAGACCATTGATAACAAAAAATTTAGGCCTGAATTTTCTTTAACAAACTTAAATTTGCTACATCGAAAATTTCATAGCCTAAATTTTGTTATAACCGTAGGAAAATGTATTAAATCCATTTGTACCTGAATTTAAAATTACAATAACTCCAAAATACAGTAAAATAGTAAAATGAGGCACATATCAATTCAACTTTGATGTTTGAATGGTTTTGCAAAAGGATATTGCATACTATGGATAGGAAAACCCTATATATAAGCATTAGAGCTGCTGAGGCAAAAATTCATCGTATCATGGCCGCCAATACATACCTTCTGTATTGTTTTGACTTTACATTGCCATAACGAACATCCTACTGTTCAGTATTGTAGCCACCACCCACTTTCTCCTCACGACTTTGCCTCACTGACGACAGTGCCCCCACCTATCCATAGTATACAACAGCACCAATAAAAAATATCATTTTACTTCTTGGAGTTATGATATTTTTGTATCATTTACCAATGGAGTTAACACATTTTCTCGACAGGTCATCCCGTCCCGCGACAGTAACGTGAGGGAGTCTCGTAGGTGCTCAGTTCTTCTTCTCCTCCTTCTTTGTGTCCTCGCCACTCTCGTCCTTTGAGCTCTCTCCGCTGCCACTGCTGCTGCCACCGCTACCCTCACGCTCTGCTGCCATCTGTGACAATAAGACGTCAAGTCAGTAAAGATTGTTGATAATAAATTAAGTCAAGATTTCGGGTAAGACGTCATTAATGTATCACGCTCTGCTGCCATCTGTGACAATAACACGTCAAGTCAGTAAAGATTGTTGATATTAAATTAAGTCAAGATTTCGGGTAAGACGTCATTAATGTATCAGATCAGAAAGATATTTAACTTGATTTTTTTTTCCCATTTTTTAGAAAGTCTTTTAATTTTAATTTTTTATGATTTAAAAATTTTTATAAAATATTTAAAGAAATTTGTTCATCACAAAATTTGTTTATCATTTCCAAATAATTTATTTAAATTGACAAGATACTCCCGAAACCCTAAAAATTTTGTAATAGAAGGAAAAAATGTAAATAAACAACTGCCAGTTTTTTTTACATGCTAATTAATAACAGACAACTTTTAAACAATTTATTTATTAATTTTAATATAATCTAATGAATATTATAAAATACTTTTTATAGTAATTAAAGGTTCATGCAGTAGCTGCACATGGGATATGGCTACGTATAACTCACTGCCATTTAAATTTATTGCAATAATAAGCTATCTGCTCTTTCAGACCTGAAAGAGCAGATAGCTCATTATTACAACAAAATTATGGTAATCAGATAGCTCATTATTACAACAAAATTATGGTAATCAGATAGCTCATTATTTTGGAAGTTGTTATTGTGACTGTCAGCTTCATCCACCACTGACAACATTGACAACCCCCAGGCCTGGTCTATCTCACCTTCTTGTAGGCCATCTCAAACAGCTTGAGTGAGGCCTGCTGCAGCTGCGACGTCTGCTTGCGGATCTCCTCAGGGTCGATCTCGTCCTTTTTGGACAAAGTGTCGCGAAGTTTGACAATCTCCTCCTTGAGCTTGGACACTTCCTCGGCAGGCAACTGTTCCTTGTACTCCTCCATCTTGCTCTCAGTGTCGTGAAGAATGGCCTCGGCTTGGTTCACCTGAGGAAGAAAAATTATATGTTTGGTCAAATTTAGTTCCTCCTTAACAAAAATAAAGAACTTTAGTTTTCAATTTATAAAAGAATAATGCAAAATAGCTGGGACTACTTGATAATTACAGCAATGAAATATTATTAATTATAATTTGGAAGTCACTACTAGGAATCTAATTCTTTAGGAGCCACAACAACTCATGAGCATCACAAAACAATATTTTACCCTTTTCATAGAAGTCAGAAGCCCCTTCTGAATGTCCCATTCACAAAATACTTTAGCCTCACTTTATCTTTATCCCAGGTCAAGCATGGTACTAAAAAAATATGGAGTAAATAAGAGCTAACATAAATATACAGTACATCTATTTCACATTGCTTAACATCAACTTAGCCAACCATTTTTTTTTTAGTACCATACTTAGTACTTGATTTAGCCTGAGGGTAAAAAAAAACTAAGATTAAGTGGGGCTAAATCCTTTATGAATGCATCCCCCCCCCCCGTCTTTCCCCCCCACATTTACCATTTATTTACAACAAGTTACAACAGGAAAATAAAAAAAATTTGCTTAAGACTGAAGCTTCAAATGAGCAATCTCACCTGTTCCACTCGCTCCTTGCGCTTGCGATCTTCCTCTGCGAACTGCTCGGCTTTCTTCACCATGTTCTCAATCTCGTCCTTGCTGAGACCTCCTGAAGACTGGATCACGACTGGAACAAAACGAGGCAAACTTCAGACCTTCACATTGAGATGAAAATTGTAGAACATCTTATTGTTACAGTAATGTTTGAGGTGTTAGTACTGGACTGTCCACAACTTTCGTGGCAGTCCTGAATCCTTACTCCTCAATTTTCTATGGCATTACCATTATAACCAGGATTCCAAGTGAGAACCAAGGCTGATCAAAAGGGTGCCATCACCAAGGTTCATGCAGAAGACAATTATTCATCTTTACATACAAAAATTCACTCAAAATCTATGTTACTACATGCACAATGGAAATAAGTTAGAAAACACTTACGTTCATACCGGTACTGTTAAAAAGTAGTTTTTATGACATAAAATAAACATAAAGTTACATTCTTGGGCTCATTAGTAAAGGAGTATCAACATCATTTTAAGATTCATAAGTTCTAACCAGAAATGTAAAATTAACATACAGAAATACAGTAGTCTTAAGTTAGTATCATGGTAGGGTTTAATTTGCAAAAGTCAATTTGGTAAGTTATAATACATTACCTCCACATTATGCAATAGACATTAATACTAGCACCTTGTAATTCTGCATGCAATGACAGCAAAAATGACTGCCAATTAAAAAGTTAAGTAATTTACAATTTACTATGTAGTATAAATTTTAAGGTTCATACCATGTTTAATTTTTTATGTGGTTGGTTAGTTACAAATGGGAGAAATTATTTTTTTAACATTGTTCTCAGTGCTCTCTTGGTCTCCAGTTTGCATACCAAGTAAGTACCGTTTCTAAGTGGGGTTTATATGCTATACTATACCATGCACATATACAAATTAAAACTTCTGACCTAAGAAAACAACAAACAAATCAAGGACTGACAAACTCCACTCACTCTGTTGCTCCTTGCCGGTGCCCTTGTCACGTGCTGACACATGTACGATGCCGTTGGCGTCAATGTCGAAGGTGACTTCGATCTGAGGAACTCCACGGGGTGCCGGGGGAATGCCGATGAGGGTGAACTGTCCCAGCATCTTGTTATCAGATGCCATCTCTCGCTCTCCCTGCATCACTTTGATCTCAACCTGCGTCTGGCCGTCGGCAGCCGTCGAAAACACCTGGCGATGCAAAGCAAAATTAATTCAATTCTTGAGTGTAGACCGGAGCATATCGAGTAACGCAAGAAAAATGAAATACTATTTCTATTGAAATACTAGTTTGCAGTCATAGGTATGTTAAAAACACTAATCAGCTAATTTCTAGCTACCTTATGTCGGCCATTATTATTGTTTTTAATGCTATGCCTCAGTCTCCCAGTAGTTTCAATCAAAAATGCATGGTTAAGTCATGTTTAATTTTACTATTCGTGTTTTATTTAATAAAAATTGTTATTTTTTTTAATTTTTATTACTTATTATTAATACAGTATTCACAAAATTACTAGTGTTTTGATTAACTAAGGTATATTTTAAGTTTATTTCTGTATTTAAAAAATGCACTTAACATTAATTTCATACTGTATTTTAAAACTATTTGATACAATAAAATGAATACAGTACATGAAAACTTCAAAAATACTTTTTTTAATGATGTTAATGTACCGGTACTCTGTGACTAGCATCAAGTTGCATGTTTGAGGCGTTATTCCTGGACTGTCCACAACTTTTGTGGCAGTCCTGTATCTTTACTCCTCAGTTTCTATGGCACTACCATTATAACCAGGGTTCCAACTGAAAACCAAGGCTGATCAAAAGGGTGCCCCTTCCTTGTTTAACAAAAATTTAGTGTCCCATAACAAGTCGATTAATTATATTTTACGAGTAAAAAAGAAACTCAAGACATTTGTTGAGGTTCTCAAAATTAATGCTGGAATTTGACTTGAAGAGAGAAGAGAAAGAAGTATGTAGCCTACAAGAATTAAAATGACCAAAATGCCAAAAAAAGAAGAAAATATAAAAAAATTAGAGGAATATCTCCCAACAAATTTTTAGACTTGTGCCAGCAGCGCATGCACAAGATGTATGGACTACGGTATGATATATCATCAGGGAAATTCTTAAATTATTAGTTAATTTATTTACTTAGTATACGAAGAAATAAAAAGTGTTATAACTGAATATTTTATCACACAAATTAACATTATACTGTACTATTCTGATAACCCTACCGCATAATAACAACAAACGAGCACCAATTTCTAACCTGGCTCTTCTTGGTTGGGATAGTGGTGTTCCTGGTGATGAGTTTGGTGAACACTCCTCCCAGGGTTTCAATCCCGAGGGACAGTGGGGTCACGTCCAACAGGAGGACGTCGGTCACGTTGCCGGCCAAGACTCCTCCCTGAATGGCAGCCCCCATGGCCACGGCCTCGTCAGGGTTGACTGCGTGGCTGGGGAGGCGACCAAAGATCTCCTGGACCAGACTCTGGACCTGGAGATCAACGACAAGGTTAAAAAGGAGACAGAAAATAGCTCAATAAGGACAACCTACATGAATTAAAAAAAAATTAGAGGTGGAAACTATAAAAAAAAAACCTTGAAGTACAGAGAGAGGCGTCTATAAAGTATAAACATCAGTTCTTAATGAAAGTTTAATAAAAGGATAGGACAAGAAAAAAATAATTATATTATTAAAGAAAGTACAGAAAGAGAGAGATAGGTATATATTATAAGCTTAATTTCTTTATCACAGGATAGGATTTAAGAAGGGTGTAGGTTCAGGCCTGAGCTCTGTATAAATTTTAAGCAATACTTTGTAGCTTCTAAAATATATAAAAAAAATTTAGAGTAGCATAATTTTGTGCCCCCTATTCATAATTTTGGCAATAAAAAATTTCATGTAACTTGTCCTTTAAAAGGTTTTACTGTAACTTTGACTTTTGTTCTTTCATATAAATAAAGTGAGTGAGGAGGTGTGAGGAGGCTTTTGTAATCCAAATGCTCATAAATAGAGAGGCTTCATTTTGAGGAGGTTGAAAGACTCAAGTAAGATATACTTTTGATACAAATGTTTGAGGTGTTATTCCTGGACTGTCCACAACTTTCGTGGCAGCCCTGAATCCTTAGTTCTCAGTTTTCTATGGCACTACCATTATAACCAGGGTTCCAACTGAAAACCAAGGCTGATCAAAAGGGTGCTGTTTTTAGAAGGATTAACTTCTGTTACAAGAAACCAGGTCAACAAGTGAAATTTATGTATGTTTCTAAATATTTTCTCTATTTTTACCATCTTCAAACTATGCAGTGACATGCAAAATCCATAATAGATAACTGACTTTGGAAAGCAGATATAATTGTAAGTAAAAATAAATTATATCTACCACTGTTTACCTAAGTCTTCTAGCAATGGTTGTAAAAAAACCATTGTTTATGATATCTGATGAAGCCTTTTTTATTATTAACCAGGGGACATTGTAGTATCTGATTTCACTCACCAAAATAGAGCGTTGGCGCTAGTTACCTGTCCCACTTTCATAATTAATGGTCATTACCCATAAAGTAACATGCAAATCAACAACTGACTGTCCTATGTTAGTTCCATCATCGGACACTTATTGCCTTTGTAAACAATGAGAAGAAGACTTGTTATTTACGTAGACTCTATCAAGATCCACCGTACCTTGGGCATCCTGGTCATTCCCCCGACGAGCAACACCTCTCCAATGTCCTTCTTGGTGACCTCAGCGTCCTGGATGGCCTTGTTGCAGGGCGCCACCGTCTTCTTGATTAGGTTCTCAACGAGGCTCTCGAACTTTGAACGCGACAGCTTGAGGCTGAGATGCTTCGGTCCGGACTGGTCCATTGTCAGGTAGGGGAGGTTGATGTCCGTCTGCATGGAAGAAGAAAGCTCGATCTTTGCCTTCTCTGCCGCCTCTCGCACACGCTGCATTGCCATGATGTCCTTGCTAACATCCAGTCCTTGCTGTAGAGGGGAGAAAAAAATTACATATTTGTAAGGTTTGACCAAAACTACCCACAAGATATTGTTTAAAAAGTACCTCAGAAGCCTAAAACAGGTTTAAATTGCTCTGAAAGTTTGAGCAAACCTTCCATACATTGTTAACTTCATATTTATTTTGGATATATAAAATAATGAAAAATTCTAGCTAGGTTTCAAACTGAAGAAAAGCATTGAATTATATAGGAATCAGTGTTTTTTGTATTAAATTATTAGAATCAACAGGATTTTCTCTATCAATAAAAGGTTATCTGCTGTTAATATTAATTCTACAAAGCCGAAAGTTTGACATAAAAACTGAAGTTGCACACTCACGTCTTTCTTGAACTCTGCCACGAGGTAGTTGACGAGAGCATTATCGAAGTCCTCTCCTCCCAGGAATGTGTCTCCGTTTGTCGACTTCACCTCAAACACTCCCTTCTGTATTTCAAGTACAGATACATCAAACGTGCCACCGCCAAGGTCGTACACTGCAATTCTGGAACACGAAACAACACACAACTTGTTGATATTTTGATATTTTGGTTTGGAAAATGGTTTAAGTTTCAAAATGTCCTGAAATGATGCAGTTTCAGCTCGTTTCCACTTCCGATTACTAGCTAAATGAAAATGGAACATCATAATTTATGTAATTTCCAGCAATTACCCAGACGTTAACTCTCACTGAAAAGGCTATATGTAAGAATATTTATTTATTTTTCTTTGTTACCAAATTAAAGAAAGGAAGCATCCCAATTTAAATGCAATCTCCTAATTAAAATTGCTTCCTTTTCCTTTAATAGAGGTGCTATGCAGCTTAAGGCTCATGTATTTTAGAAAGTAGTGGACAAAATACAGTAAATATTGACACAATTTTACTAAAATGTTTGAGGTGTTTTTCCTGGTCTGTCCACAAAAAATCGTGGCAGGCCTGGATCCAGACTCCTCAGTTTTCTATAGCACTACCATTATAACCAATGGTCAAAACAGAACCACGGTTTATCAGAGGGTGCCTTGTTACTCAAAATTCGTAGCAACTCACATCTTGTCCTCAGTCTTGTCCATGCCGTAAGCCAGAGCGGCAGCAGTTGGCTCGTTGATGACTCGCAGGACGTTCAGACCAGAGATCTGTCCTGCGTCCTTGGTGGCCTGTAGAAAAATTTTTCATCAGAATAAATGCAGAGAAGATTGAGTTACTGAGAATTGGTAAAATTTAACATGGGAAAAAATGTCATCAAAGGATCTTCTTCAAATTAAAACTAGGTAGACTTACAAAAGTCTACTTAAAAGCCTTGATTTTTTTTTTCAGATTTTTTTTTAAACCATTGTATTATGAAATTTGATGACAATATATTTCATAATTCGGCAATTAAAAAATACCGAAAGAAAGGATGACTCACATTTTTTTATAATCAAACCCTTACGCAATCATATTTCAATTAGAACTTAACAGAAGCTTCAAGTGAGTGCGCCTCACGATGCTCATTTGTGCTGCTATAAGGTCCATCATGCACTTGAAAATGAAGCAAAGTGTTTTTTTTAACATTAACTTTAAATGAAATAAAAATATCTAAATCTTGCATCATCCACTGTATTTTTTGGCTTGGACCTATTTTCATAAAGGAATTTTCCCTAAAAAATCTTCTTCTTAGTGAAAAATTAAAATTCATATATATTTTTTTTACATAGGTTTGGACTGTGGAAACAAAGAAAAACCAGCTGACTTGAAGCCAACAACGCACCTGTCTCTGTGAATCGTTGAAGTATGCTGGTACCGTGATGACTGCGTTCTTGACTGGAGTTCCCAAGTAGCTCTCTGCGGTCTCCTTCATCTTTACCAGAACGAAAGCTCCGATCTGGCTGGGAGAGTATCGCTTGCCGTCAGTACCTTCTATCCACGCATCTCCGTTGGTGGCCTTGACGATCTTGTATGAGACCGTGTTCATGTCCTTCTTAACCTCAGCGTCCTCAAAACGACGACCAATCAGACGCTTGGTGGCGTAGAATGTGTTACCAGGGTTGGTGATTGCTTGGCGTTTAGCCGGTGCTCCAACCAATCTCTCGCCATCTGGAATTGAAGTGGTTGGTTGGTTACCAATGGCGGAACTTGTTTTTCAACATTGTTCACAGTGCTCTCTGGGGCTCCTAATACCCAGTCTGCACGCCAGACAGTTAAGTACCGTTTCTTAGCGGGGCACGTATGTTTTTTGCACAACATTCCGCGGTCTTAATCACCCCAGCGGAGTATAGATAGCCGTAAGCTGCCTTCCTCCTACGAACTCTTTCATCTAGTAGCCAGTCACACCCATTCCAAGTCGCGAAAAGTCTGCCGTATTCGGGATTTGAACCGGGGACCTCTCGGACGAGAGCCAAGTGTACTAACCACTACACCAAAGAGCAGGTTAAATTGAAGTGGATATTGAGAAAAATATTACCTTGAGGAACTTTTTTTAACTTTATGTTGTAAAAGAAAGGATGTCACTTCTTATTTCTAGGTTGCTATCACCATCCTATGGGGAGGGGGAATAAACAATGTAAAGAAAGCAATAGATATAAGGAAGAATTGTGCAATGTTTTAAGTTGTAACATAGCAAAAAAAAAAAGAGTCTTGGCTATAAGCATCACATAATTCTTCCCTACATTTATTGCTGTCTTTACTAAAATATTCAAATTTCAAATCGTAATTGTTCTTTTTTTTTAAAAGTATACATTAGATTCCTTTTTTTGAAAATCAAAGACCTGTAAACTAAGGGTGGAAAACGTTCTGAAAGTGTGTATTAGAGGACATGAGAGACAAAATCTAGTAAATTGTGACACAATTTTATTAAAATGTTTGAGGTGTTTTTCCTGGTCTGTCCACAAAATATCGTGGCAGGCCTGGATCCAGACTCCTCAGTTTTCTATAGCACTACCATTATAACCAATGGTCAAAACAGAACCACGGTTTATCAGAGGGTGCCTTCGTACTCAAAATTCTTAATGGGAAAATAATAATAATAATAATAAAAAAATAATAACTAAATAATTTTAAAAGAGGCTTCAAGTGTTCCCCGCCTGGAAAATTTTCCCCATAGGCCTCAATGTTAGAAAATTTGAGTTTTTTCTCAGTAACTATTAAAGCAGTCAATTTGAAAGCATCTCCTATCTCCCATTTAGGGTTAGGGGGTCTTGTGATAATGAACCAACAACTTATTTTTCTCTAAAATTTCTCTTTAATGTCAATAAATACCTGGCCACACACGAAAGAGTAAAATGGCGTCATGGATATTTTATTATTAATTAACTTTAACTTTTTTTAAAATAGGATTGGATAGGACGGTGGGAACACCACAAAATCAGCTGACTTAAAGCCTTTACTGGCTCGAGTGAACCTGGAGAAAGTTTCTTACCCTTGGTGAATGCCACCACGGAGGGGGTGGTCCTGTTGCCCTCTGCATTCTCTATGACCTTGGCAGCGTTACCCTCCATGACGGCCACACAAGAGTTGGTCGTTCCAAGGTCAATTCCCACCACCGCTCCTTTCACCCCATCAGAGCTGCAACACAAACGGGGGGTCAATAGTGATTCATTGGGGGGGGGGGGGGTATTATACTGTAACTAAAGCCATGGAACTTATGTGCTAAATTTAGATGCTAGAAATGTCTGCTAAATCTGTGCGACTGTGCCTGTATTAACTAATTTAGCACAGCCCATGTCCTTTTAAATCCATGCTTAACTCAGGATTTATTTCTAGACTTGAGAATAGACTGGGAGGGGGGGTGGGGTACCCCTTCCTTATGTCTTCCCCATGAAAATAAAAGGCCAGAGCCTATACACCCTAGCTAACAACCTTTGATTTGAGATGGAAGGAGGCCGGTGTACATTATAGGTTATACTAGAGGACCCTTTCCACCCCCCCACCCCCCTTTCGTTCTTTTGTTACTGGAGTTTTGAAAGATCCACAGTATTTCATCAAAATTCTTTAGTTCTGATAATAAGAATTCCTTATTCTGCTGTTCCAAGACCCAAAAATTATTATTTGCATCTTGAAAAGTTGCAAGATTTTAATTTAACTATGAATTTTCTGCAATGCAGAGGTAAGTCTGAGACTAATAAAGACCTCTGTGTCTTATGGCCAGTAATTTGACCAACACTTTCTGAGCTTCTCGGGGTCTGAGCATGGCGGCGCTAGTGTAGCACATAATTTGAGTTAAATTAACTTACCTAAATCTGTTTGAAATGTAGTTCTTTCTGAGCGACCTTGAGCAGGTCAGTAGACCTGTCCGTACGTGTATCATTTTCTGCAAACACAAAACACATAATTACTGTATCTAGAATATTCCTGCAAAGTGCCTCATTAGGATTTCACTAGAACAACCAAAACTCTCACAGATTCAAGGACAAATACAGTAATTGCAATAAAATTCAGAGTTTTAGGCATTAGTTGGCCTCATTTCAATGTAATTTATGTGTTTATCAAAATTGCAATAAAACAACATGAAATAAAGAGAAAATCAATTTAATTTTCCTACTTCTCTCGATACTTAGATTTATTTTACTAAATACTCGCAAATTCTATTACAAAAAATACTATTTTAAAACTGTAAAAAAACTATCAAATAGATTTTCTAATATTTTATTTAAATGCATACAGTATGCATAATATATAATACGCAAATTTTTTCGCACATGCTTGATGGCTTAAATTTGCCAGCTAGAATTTTCATTTGAAAGCATACTTAATGTACTGTAGGCATAATAATATAATACAGTACATTGGTAAAACATTTATAATTTTCGCCACTTGTATGCAGCATACCGTATTTATACAATACAGTACTTCTGTAGTAGCAATTTAATATATAAACGGCATTCTTTAAAGAAACAAGTTTACTGCTATAAAAGGGCAAATGAGCAAGATTTGTAGAGAGCAAAAAGGATGATGTAACAAGCTAGAAAATCGATGTAAAAACCAATTATGTAAGAGCATTACACACATTTGAATATATTATTACATCCTTCATAGTATTATTCATACAAATTAATAGTAATTTTGGGAACTTGACATTAAAATAAGCTTAAAACTGAAAATATGACACAAATTTCACTTGCCATGCGATCACGTGCTAAAAAAAATAGCCGGCATTTTCAATCGTTTTATTTAGTAAAATATCATATTAAATCCTCAAAATTTATATTTAATTAATTAATACTAACCTTATGTATATTTTAATAATCTTAAAAAGCTTGTAAGTTTGCACAAATTTACTAAATTTTGGGATAAATCTTGCTAAATTTTATCCCGGAGAACACTCCAGATGATGCGACGCCGTTAAGAATGCTTTTGTTTTTTTATTTTTAAGAAGACGATCGTTTATAAAAATAGCGCGACGAGTATGAAAATTTTTGCTGCTCGAACGCTGCAAATAAAAGTTTTCCTCACTCTCCTCTAGCTGCGAACGCTGTTAATTAATTAATTAATTGCTCTTCGATCGTCGGCAGAGTGCCGACTCGTGCATTGTGCGGTCAGGCTGGCAAGATAATAAACAATAATTTTATTTTGATTCTGGTTGTTCAAGTCAACATTAATCACGTCATATAAAAAAAATTCAAGTCAATTAAAAAACAGCAATTAAGATCAACACAACTTTCACACATCTTTAAGACATTGTTCTGATAGTTTATTTGAAAAAAACATTTTCACTGAATAAAATTCCTTATTTATCAATACACTTTTAAGCTTGGGAATTAAACAACTTGTCACTCTCAATATTTCTGATACAATTATATAAGCTGGCAAAAAATCATAGATTTTTGCAGATTGATATAGCGGACTTTTCTCTAATGAAGCAGATTTATGACTCACTATCACACTTTTCTTCTTATTTCTAGTTTTATACACATGTTTATGACACTCATAATATTCAGTGTATTTTCTTCTAAATAGAGCACAAACTAAAATATACATAGAATGTAATGTAAGCATATTATTCATCCTCTAAAAAAAAAAAACGATTTTTTTTTATAAACGCGCGATCAAATAATAAAATATTAATTGGTGATTAATAAGCTCGATAACATAGATATTAAAGATCGTCACCATTGATTTTCTCCCCAATTAATGTAGCTATTTTTTATAAGCAGCCGGCTGACTGAATTTATTGATATATTAAATATCATGAGAATTTACAATTTAAAGCAGAGTGTCTTTTAATTGACGCCGGACGCCGCAGCTCAATCTCTGCATGCATGCAGCAGGTACATGCAGCGAGCCCGCACAACCGTTCGCACATATATATATCATGCATAATAAAATAATATATTATGCTGCCTGTATAACGATTTTGACGCTTTTGAGATTTCTGAGATATATTTATTTATTTATTTATTTATTTATTTATTTATTTATTTATTTATTTATTTATTTGTTTATTTGTTTATTTATTTATTTATTTATTTATTTATTTATTTATTTACTAGAATAAATAAGACATCGAATAACTTCGAATCCACGTCCCTTTTTGCATGGGTCCTATATCTTTTATTAAGAGAGGCGGCACTTTTTTATACTTTCAATAATTTTTAAAAAATGTTTGCCGAGCTCTAAAAAATCTGAAAAAAATCAGAGTAGCATTTGTACCCTCTATACATTTCTTCAATAAAAAATTTTGAGGTCGCGGTACGTACTCCATTTCTGCAACGCGTGCAAGCAAAACAAATTATATATATAATTATATATATTATATATATATAACTAACTTATATTATTAAAAGGAACAGGTACAAATTTTTTCAATTTCTTGGGGTTTACCGGTCTACAGAATTTTCTGTCTATTTTATGAATAAAAAAAAAAAGTAGTTATAATGTTACTCGCTAGGTGGCAGTTGCAACTATTTTTCCTATCATGTAGTTAATATTTTGCTCACAAGATGACAACAAAGTCAATTTTTTTTAGAAAAATATTACTACGGGATTTGTTTGAAATATTAGAGAATAATATACAAACACCATACAGTAATATTACATATTTAAAGTGGGAAATTTACATTTATTTAACATTACACCATAATATAACACATTGCATAAAATTGTCATGCAGCTTTCTGTTATGTTTTTTGTATGAATCATGGGCAATAACTAGCATCCTACAGATCCTACTTATAATTAACTCGACGTTCTAAAAAAATTAACGATATTTTTATTTACACATACACATCTTCATTTCATAATACATACACCTGGAATTATTCATTACAGGACTGTATTATTTTTGCTAGCATGCAATCAAAATTACATGACACTATATATAACATTAAAAAAATGCAGTATTATATATTATATACATGCAATTATATATATTATTATTTATTAGTATATATTATTTATATATATATATATATAATATATATATATATATATAAATAATATTTTCTTTTCTCACAGAGGGATTACGTACGTATAAATATATACGTACTCTACAAATAGCAAAGAAAAAATACAAGCATTTTTTTTTCTTTGATAATTATAATATATAGTGCCGTCGCCTAAGAATGAAAATTACAAAAAAAAATAATAAAAAATAAAAAAAAACTTAAGTAATATACATATTTTATACTCGTATATATTAATAGTATTTAAGGTCCTGCATTTTTCAATAAAATTTGTGTGTATTTATCTCACATCACTTTGGTCCATTAATTGATAAAAAAGTATAAGAGGTGTCCGTCCTGACTGAGATTTTCCACGGTTCCCTCGATCAGTCTCACCTCAGTGAATGCTGGTACGCAAAATAGGCCATATACTTTATCCCTTCATTACCCTTTCTCGAGCTCCAAGCTCATAGGGATGTATCCTTGTAAAAAATAAATAAATAAATGAATAAATAAATAAATAAATAAATAAATAAATAAATAAATAAATAAATAAATAAATAAATAAATAAATAAATAAATAAATAAATAAATAAATAAATAAATAAATAAATAAATAAATAAAATGATTAATTTATATTTTAAAATTTAACATCACACTACATGATAAAAATGACCTCGTCAAATTTATAAATGACAAATATAATGAAGACATTCGTCCTGTCCCAATAGTTTAAATTTTGACACTGAAACGTCATGTTAAAATATCCAGCTCTGTTTAAATGCCCAGCATGACGAGGAGGCAGGTCAATATTTGCTACTTTCTCAGCGACATCTCCCTGGCGATGATGTAAATTTTGTTACCTCACTAATTTGGACGAGACCTTGTCCACCTGTGTGCCAACAAAACATTTCTTTAATAACACGTTTATCAAAATAATTATTGGCTTTAACTGTAGTTTTTGAATGAAACTCCCTTAGTAACTTCACGGAAATTGTATACTCCCCCCCCCCACATAAAAAAAATTTGAGGCGAGTATCCTTGTAAAATAAATAAAAAAAGAGGGTACGTGTTTTAAAAATTTTAAATTAGGAGTTTAAGGCGGATTCAGATGGCGACAACGGCGACGCGACGCGATTTTGTCACACAATTAAAGGGGTACCAAAGTGAATACTTTTTTTACATATTCGGGCAGCTAAGAATTATTCTAACATCCCTGACGCTCAATATTTTCGTACCATGCCTAGTTATTTTACAATTAATTATTTAGTTTGAAAAGTGAGTTCTATGGCCGTTGATTGATTCAAGCCCGCAGCGGCCGGTGATACGACAAGAAAGGGGCGGGAGAAGGTACCATGATTCGCGGGAAATTCTCGTCGTATCAGCGACCGCTGCGGGAGCGCATCGGCTTGAATCAATCAACGCGCGTTAAGGTGGATTCACATGGCGATTTTTACCATGCGACGCGACGCGAATAATGCGCACTTGCTGTAACATCCATTGGCGGCCATATTTGGCGATTTAAAAAAAAGCATCGTAATTAACGTAATTTCGCTGCCACAATCTGGCGAATTCGCTCGCCGCATAGGATTTCACAGCTTAAAGGGGTACCAAAGTGAATACTTTTTTTACAGATTCGAGCAGCTAAGAATTATTCTGATATCCCTGTGGCTCAATATTTTCGTACGATGCCTAGTTATTTTAAAATTAATTATTTAGTTTGAAAAGTGAGTTCTATATATGGCCGCGGCCATATATAGAAAAGTGAGTATATAGAACTCACTTTTCAAACTAAATAATTAATTTTAAAATAACTAGGCATCGTACGAAAATATTGAGCCACAGGGATATCAGAATAATTCTTAGCTGCTCGAATCTGTAAAAAAAGTATTCACTTTGGTACCCCTTTAAGCTGTGAAATCCTATGCGGCGAGCGAATTCGCCAGATTGTGGCAGCGAAATTACGTTAATTACGATGCTTTTTTTTAAATCGCCAAATATGGCCGCCAATGGATGTTACAGCAAGTGCGCATTATTCGCGTCGCGTCGCATGGTAAAAATCGCCATGTGAATCCACCTTAACGCAGACTGAATATATTTTTCCAATTTAGTACGTACATATGACAGTGTTTAATATAATATATACGGATCCGTTGACGACGACGGATTATGTTATATTCTTATGAGGTCTCGTTAACGGATCCATGTAACACCATCATGTGAACGTTAGTTATAATATATTATATAGCTTGCAATGTGCATGGTTTGATAATACAGAATAATTTAATATCACAATCAAACATTATTTTCAATAGAGGATCAAAAATTTAATAATCACACCTTCTTACAGTGAATGACAACGCATATTAGAGGTAATGCTTACACCATATTGAAGTGTAAAAAAAGTTCTTTCCCTATCTATATAAATATTGACGCATAAATTAAAAAAAGCAATATAATATATTATACAAAACCGCGCCTGTGGTGATTCATTCGAAAAATAGCGGTCATGCATCTAGATGTTTAAGCGAAGAAAAATTTCAAGGTAATAACTGTATACTTTCATACTTCATTCATTCAATTTGTTTAAAAGATATGTGCTGCTCTACTGGTACTATATAAAAAAATATATATAACTTGTTTAATTTTATAATATAAATTTCTCTTTTATAATGTACGCACCAAAAATATAAAATAAAGTTATGGTTACTTGAAATGTACATTACTTGTGTGTAATTATATCACTTGTTTCAGTACAAAATTAGGTTACTCTAAGTACACGGTAAAAGTTAATATTCAATTCACCTGCTTCATTTAAAACTTGTGATAGGCTTAAACAGAGGTCGAGCGTGGCGCAGTGCATTGACCGATTCTCATTAGATCACCGAAGTCAAGCAATGTTAGTACTTGGATGGGTGATCGTTTCAAGTAAAAATCACCTTGGGGTAAATTCATCTCGCTTTCCACCCAGTGCACTTGCACGGTTCTCCAAGCTTTGGTCCGTTGATAAAAAGTAGAGGTGTCCGTCCTGACTGAAGTTTTCCACGGTTCCCTCAGATGCGTAACAGGCCCAGGAACAGGCCGTGGCCACTATCCTTTCCCTCCCTTATCCTTAATACCCATTACTCCGCCGCGAGCTGTATAAGCTCTTATTTATTTATTCTCTTGTGGCTGTACATAATACAACATACACTACGTTTACATGACGGTGTTTAATGCGTATTCGTTGACGACGGATAATGTTATTCTTATGAGGCGTCGTCAACGAATTCGCATTGAACACCGTCATGTAAACATAGTGATAGAGACAAAAGACATTTTTCTTAAAAATTATAAAATTATTGGGTAGATTTTAGCCTACAACATAATATTGTTATTTTTTTATTTGTAAAAATTTATTACTTCAGAGTATATTTATATTTATTTATTATATTAAATATAAATTTTACTTAAAATAAGACAAATAAACAAATAAATGGAGTCGAAAGTTTATATCTTGCAATAAAAAATTGTATTATGAAATACCGGATTTAAACTAAACTCTTCAAACGCCTCGTTAATAACTCGTTGAAATAGTAAACATCCTAATCAAAAATATATTGGAAAATAGTTGGCTATAGTACAAATATTAATTTAAGATAATTTTCAATGATATGAGATAAGAAACTAAGCTCTAAATGATTCTCCAATTATTAATGCTATCATGTATATAGGGAGTTTAAAGTTTACCATTAAAAAAAAAAAAAAAAAAAAAAAAATCAAACACCTGGTAGTTTTATTGTTCTGTTTTTATAGTGTACGTATATAGTCTATATCTCTATATTAATTTAATAACACAGTTCTCATAACATTATGTGTACAAAAAAAAAATTAACTTTAAATTACATCATATAATACTGTAATATTTAAGACCGGTTTAGGCGTGTAAACGCGTATGTAGTAGGATGGGTAATCATATAGACCTTGTAAAATTATACCGTATGGAACGCTGCAGACAGTAAAAATGGAAAATTGTATATTTTATAGAAAAAAATGTAAAAAATATGAATTCCGTTCCTTTTAATTAAATAATTTAAAACTTAAAAAAAGAGTGATATATATATTTTTATAAACTTATCTCAGCATTTGTCTATTTGTGATAAAGGAAACTATAGAAACCTAAGCTAGGATGGTCTACAAATTATTGAAGGATGCCCTCAATGATCTCCGGATCAATTCGATGTAATTTAAAAATATATTGTATAAGTGGGTGCCAGAATATACAGAATTTTAATAGAATGAAATTCATTCGAACAAGAATTTAATTTATTTTATTATCTCATTCATGGGCAAAATAAAATAATGCATAACTTTACATTTGTTTATTTATATCGTCAAAATTTCTAAAATAAAAGCCCACTAAAAAAAAAAAACTACAAAAAAATAAAAACCTGAAAACCTCATGCACAGAAATTTTAATATTTTAATGTCTTTTTTACTCAATTTATACAATAAAAATTCAAAACTGCATTACATTTATACTTTCTTACGATTTTTCTGTCATATTTCTCCCTTTAAATTGTATTGTGGTAATGTCATTATTAATTTCTGTGGTTAATAAAATTGAATTTTCATTATATTATTTTCCATCAGACCTTGTTGTATTTAAAAATTGAACATGTAGCTCATGAACACGATATAATTGTGAGGAACTTTGATAAGAAGTGACCTTAATTCTTTCAGGAACAATACACGCAAATGCTATTATTATTATTATTTTTTTTTTTTTTTTTTTTTTTTTTTTTTTAGACACTACTAAGCCGTCTCATAGGTCATTACAAGACAAACCTAGCAGTGCCTCCTCGACCCCAGCGCTCCGCACTCTCGTGCAGTAAACTCCAGGGCTGCCTTTTATTTTATCGGTGCACCTTACCAACCTCCCCATGGGCCCGAAGTAGACGGAGGGAGCCCAGCAACACTGCCTTCTGCATGGCATCCGCCAGCCGCTCAGCGGATCCACGGCAACCTGGTATTTGCCGCAGCCTTGAAACCAACGAGTCGGGAACTCCACCCATCACCCCAACCAAAAGAACGACCAACACAACCGAATGTCCAGCATAGCTCTGCCGCAAGTCCATGACAAGATCGCGGTACTTATCGCGTTTTTCGGCATACTTTTCCGTGAGGTTCTGGTCCGAAGGAGCAGAAAACTCCACCACGGTCAACGCCTTCTTGTGCTTCTCAAGTACCACGATGTCCGGCTTGTTGGCATGGAGCTTGCGAGTGGTGGGAAACGAATAGTTCCAGAAGATCTTCACCTGGTCGTTTGCCACCACTGCCTCAATGTCCCCAGGAGCGTATGGTATGACAGGTGAATCGTCAATACCAAAATGGTGCCTCAGATGGAAATAAAGCACCCGCAGTGCAGAATTGTGCCTCTCGATGTAAAGAGTACGGGCATAGAAAGGACATGCAGAGAGAAGATGCATGGTGGTCTCGGGAGAACGGAAGCACGCCCGACATCTGGTGTCCAGCTGACGACCAAAGATCAACTGCTGGTACACCAGGGATGTGAACACACCATCCTGCATCTTGATGATATTGCTCTCTGACACGGAAGTCAGCCCAGAGGAGCGAAGAAAGGCAAAAGTACGCTCCCTGCAAAGGCCCTGGCTCTCGATGTTCTTGTAGAACACGCTATGCATGCTCTTTGCCATGTGCCCTCGCAAAAGAAGACGCACCTCCGCCTCCCTCACCCTCTGCTTGGCGAGAGCCCGAGGCAAACCTGCAAGGTTTACTCCTGGCCTCGACTCCGGCTCCACCAAATCCAACTGTACTCCCAATGCCCATGCCGCCCTTTTTGCTGCACTGAACAAAAACGCTCCACTGCCCCACAACTCATGCCCATACACAAGTTGAAGATGGGGATCTGTGCTTGTTACCACACGACACGCCATACTGATAACCATTCGGTTGTAGATGTTCTCAACTCCGAGCAACCCTCTACCTCCCTGATCACGTGGAAGGTAGACCCTCTCAACAGAAGCCCGCTTATGGTGGCTCAAGTTTGAAGACATGACTTTCCTCGTGATGGTATCGAGGCCCTTCAGCTCTGCCACGTTCCATTTCATGGCACCAAAGGTGTAGAGCATGACAGGGATGGCTAGCATGTTGGTCGCTTGGATCTTATTGCGACCCGACAACCTGGAACTCCAGATCTTCTTCAGGCGTCGAACATACTCCCCACGAAGCACCTTCTGGCACAATCCTGTATCCTGAACGTGACTTTCACTCACGCCCAGGTACTTGTACCGTGCTTCGGCATCGAGATGTCTAATGATGCTCCCGTCTACCAGCTCCATGTCTTCTCGTTGGCCACACACCTTGCCAAGTCGAATGTGCAGGACCGCACACTTGTCCAAGCCCAACTCCATCCCCGTGTCTGCTGCAAAGCTACTAACAAGATCAAGCGACGCCCTGAGCTTGCGTTTGCTAGAACCATAGATTTTCAGGTCATCCATGAAGAATGCATGGGTGACCTTATGGCTCCGACACGAAGGTGGGCCAGCCATGTACCCATCTTGTTCCCGAAGTAAAGCAGAAAGGGGCAACTGGGAGATGCAGTAAAGTTTGGGGCTAAGGGAGTCACCCTGGAACACTCCCCGCTGATATTATTATTATTATTATTATTACACGCAAATACGTGGAAAACAATAACGTAATTCAATTTATGATAATTTACAATGAAAATACCTTGAGTTATGAAATTAGTTTTCAGAATTCTACATGTTCCAAGTGAGATGAAGTTAATTATTTTTTACACCTCGGGACACCACGAATTCTACCCCTGCCGCTTGTTTGTTTATTGGAGTCGTCACGCGATCTGTAGAAGCGTGGTGTTCCCAGACGAAAAATTTATTTTTCATCAGCCACCTTTTTATAAAATTTAATTTCTTTCTAAGTAGTTTTACAAGTTATGAAATAGTAAAGATGTTGATATTTAGGATTTGCTTTAAAATGGAAGCAAAAGTTTCAAAAATATAATTTATAAACAAATTATTTACAATTATGAATGATTTTAAAAAATAATTAATAAATATTTTATTAATAATAATTTTTTAATTTATTTGAATTATAACATTTTAATAATTTAAAAAAATATAATTTATATTTTAAAATATTTGATTATGTTTTGTTATTTACTAGCCAAACTAAAAAATTTTATTATTACTCATTTTTATATTTTAAATTCTAGACCATGAGGAGAAATAATTATCAATAACATGAAATAGTTAACTGCCTCTACTGGGAAATCCCAGAAAACGTTTTAATTTGATACGTTGTTACAATTTTTTTTTTTTTTTTTTTTTTTTTTTAATCAAACCCTATTGGGTATTTCTATTTATTAATTACATTATACTACTTTGAAACCCCGAACCTTCCGAAACCCTAACTTGAGCGTTTCGCGGGCTCTTCTGGAACGGGGGCGGCCACGGCCTTGCAAATCCATCCCGGCATTTGCCTGCGGCTGAGGGAAACGTGGAAACCTCAGCCAGGATGGACGCTACAGCTTTTTGTCAATGAACCGGAAGTGCAATGGTCCAAAGCCAGGGGAACCACATAGTGGAAAAGCGCAACGTTTTACCCCTGGGTGGGAAACGTGTTTTTTGTTGAAAATGGTCACCCATCCAACTACTAACCACGCGCGGCGTTGCTTGACTTCGGTGATCTGACGAGACCCGGTCAAGCGCAATGCGCCACACCTCCCACAAATTTGTTGTTACAAATTATATATATATTAGTAAAATATAAATATTTATTGAGTAAAAGAACATAAAAGAGCAAAATCGCTAACTGAAAACCTTATTATACATAACTCAAGATCCACTCTCAAAATATGCAATTAAAAATTTGCATGCATGCAAGTTGTCCAATATATGAAGTCCATTCATCCAAGAGAAAAATACGTAAAATACCACATCATCCCAGCTACATTAATTTTGTACATTATTGACACGCGCGCACCAAACTTGTAATTGTTTTTCATCTCTCTATATTATAGGTCAATTCACAGACTGACATAATCATTGGAAGGTCACCAATATCACACGTTTCAGACTTGCAGACGCTATAAAAAAAAAAAGGAAATATTAATAGTGATGGGTGGGCTTATATCAACCTTGGTACCGGCAATGACCTTTTGTAAGTGAAATTTAAAAGATTTTGAAATAAAAGGATTCATTTAACCTTATACCCAAATTTATTAAAGAAAGATTTTTCAATGGCGTGTTAAAAATAAGAAAGATGTGGGAGTATGTTGTAATTATTTGTAAGTTGGATTTGTGAATGAAATTTTTAAGTGATTGATAGTATTCAGTGATGAAAATATTTTTTTAAAGTTAAAAGAAACTGTTTATATTTTCAGACAATATAGGTTTGTTTGTAAATAGAGGCTTCAAGTCAGCTGATTTTTCAGTGTTCCCACCCGCTATAACAGACCTATGTAAAAAAAACGTGAAGTCGTTTTTTCACTAAGAATAAGATATTTCAGGGAAAATTCCTTTACGGAACTTTGGTCCAAACTGAAAAATAAAGTAGATAATTCAAGATTTAGGTTTTTTACTTGATTTATAACCGAGAAAAGTTAAAAAAACACTTTGCTTCATTTTCAAGTGCAAGATGGACCTTAGCGACAAACAGTTGCGCAGCGAGAGCGCATCACTTGAAGCCTCTATAACAGTATTTACCTATTTACACAATCGATTCTTGAATCAGATGAATCTTTTATACACATAAAATAATCGATTGTCATCTGTGTATTATTTACGAAAACTAGTGAAATTCTTTTTATTGTTTACAATTTAAAAATAGTATGAATAAATATAATACAATTACATGTTATACTCATGTTGTATTAAGGAGTTCCAATACATTAGAAAAATCAGAATAGAAAATTTAAAGCATGCTATTACGTAACTTTGAAAAATATAATAATAGTGTTCAACTTTTAAAAGTTTTAAATTGTTCTGTAACAAAACATACAGGATAAAAAGATTAAAATTAATGTGCCTCATATATATTATTTGTATTATATTTTATTTTTATCTATATATTTGTGTGATTGTATTTGTAAACTATTTGACTTATGTTTAACCCTATCATTACAAGGCACTTTTTTGTCCCACGCTTTATCAAGAAGGGGGGGGGGGGAGGTCGAAACGACTGCTATTTAAATGAAAAGTTTGATTTTTTTTTCTCACTATTTTTTTGCGGAAAGTCATTGCTCGGTGGTAATGATTACAAGTTTTTTTCAGATTTTTGGAAATTTTATTCCCGCTTTAAGAGAGTATATCTCCCCCCCCCCCCCCCTGTAATGCTAGAGGGTTAATAAATCAGACTCCCATGAGGACGGAAATTCTTGACATTTTCAAGACAAAGGGACGTTACTTGTTTTAAAATCTAGTTTTTGTTTCATGTCTAAATATTTATAAAATTCCAAGAACAAAGTCTGATGTTAAAATTTCCCAATGTTGCAATAAAACTGGAATATCCATCATTGAAAGATCACGCAAAGTGGTATATACTTACCACTCCCAATACTATTTGTCATTGAATACGTGGGTTTTATAAATTATATTATGTAGGATTTAAAGTACTAGTTTAGCTATATTCCTGATATTTCGGGAGGGGCTAACTTATAAGGTCAATGCATAAGTGGGTATATATAGGAAGGTTGTATCGTCAATTTAAATCTATAAGCAGGGGTTGAAGTGGAGGTATATCCCTACGCAGATTATACCTTTTATTTCAAATTTCTGCATGATGCAAAGCCTAAGGCTATTGTGGGCTTTGTGTTTAATTTATCGTGTATCTCTAAGTACAAAATATGAGTTGAAATAAATTTCATCTTTTATTAACTTTTAATGTATCTGCTCGTCTAATTCCAAAATTCAAATTATTATTTATTTAGCAACAGTTACATAACCAAGGCACTAAATATAATAGGTCAACAATACGAGCAAATATTAATAATATATTATACGTAGACATATAAAAAATAAAATAGCAGCAAAATAAAGAGAAAAAAAAATGCATAAATTGTACATTGTAAAACAAGCTACATGATAATAATTATTCTTATTGTGCCCCAATTTAGAGGGGAAAATACAAGATTACGTCTTATTTAGCGTGAAGGAGTTAAAAAAATTCTCCATTTCATCCTTACTTTCAGCAGAGATGGGTTTTTGAGATAAAAATACATTATAAGATTTTAAGTTTAGACTTGTAAAGGATGAGTTGAAGACGTAATTTTTCAACTAGGATAAGGTTCGATTTCGATTTATATGGCAAATATGCAGTTGGGTGCATAATTCAGTTATGATGACCTACACAATTTAAAATAATTTTTTTGGAGAATAACAGAGGAAAATATTGAAATAATTTGTGGTTGCTCATTTTTAGTTTTTAGTGTTTATTTATATTAAGTAAGATCTTTTTAAAGTTAATTAAAGATACTCTATTTTGTTTTATCTAATCTTATTGTTAATTGACGTAGGAAATTACGTGAAATAAAATTACCATATGGAACTATAAAAGCTTCAAGTCAGCTGATTTTTCGGTGTTCCCACCCGCTATACCAAACCTATGTAAAAAAAAAAAACGTGAATTCGTTTTTTCGTTAAGAATGAGATTTTTTAAGGGAAATTCCTTTACGGAACTTTGGTCCAAACCGAAAAATAAAGTATATAATTCAAGATATAGATTTTTTACTTGATTTATAACCGAGAAAAGTTAAAACAACACTTTGCTTCATTTTCTAGTGCAAGATGGACCTTAGCGACAACAGTTCCGCAGAGAAAGCGCATTTTTATTTAAAATAATAATAATACATTCAGTTGACGAAATTTTTTACTTCAGTTGGTAATTTAAAAATATTGTTTTATTGCAAAGAATAATTAACAACTTTTTGATTAATTGAAGTTTTTAAACTCCCTATGACACCTTGAATGCAAACAAAATATTTATTAAATAAATAATATTTAGTATTTTTAGTTGGCTTTTTTGAAAAAAAACAAAACAAAACAAATATAGTAAATTTAATTATTAAAATATTGAAAAAAATTTTGAATTCTAAATTAAAATAAAAATAATTTAACTTAATGATTTTTAAAATTAACAAAAAAAAAAATAATTGTAATATTACAATTATATTAATTGTAATATAATTGTAATAATTGTAATAAAAAAAAATACATAATAATTGTAAATTCATAATTCTTAATTTTGTTTTTAACATAACTAATTCTCTTGAATTACGTAGTGAAAGTAATCACATATTTACTTTTAAAAATATTTATAATTCTCACAGTATATTCTACTTTTATGTAATATTATAAAAATAGTAATAAAATTACAGATCTTGTAATATTATTATGACCTTCAGTGTTTCCATTTTCTATTAAAATGCTACGTAATTTTAGGCTTGATTTAACGTAAAGTGCAGCTGCAGTACAATTGCATTCAGCCATGACCTACATTAATCATAGCTGCATAATTGGAGTTTCCCTTGCACCAGACTGCATCTTCGTTCAGAGAGTTTTACATAATGGCTCAACGCCTTCATGTTTTTCTTTAACATGGCATACTTTATATCATGAATAAGTACATTTCACCTTTGATGAGTCATTTAGTTAAATATAATTATTAAGGGATGGAAAAAATATGATTTAGTTAAATATTTAAAAATTAAAATTCTATATAAAATGAAAGTGCTATATTTGATTTTTTTTATAAATTTTTAATATTATATTCATTTGTTATTAACACGGGCCATAGTATACATTTTTTTTCTTTTACCTTTTAGCTACAATACCTCAAGGTTGGTTTACCCACCTTGACAATACCTTTGACAAATACCTGTTATAATAATTATATTGCTTCTTTGTTACGTTTTTTTTCAAATTTTGATGTCATTAATATTAATAATTTCTCACGTATATAATATTATATACTGTATATTCTCTATCTTATTATGAACTTAAGTAACTTAAATTGAACTAATATTAAATTTGTAATGATAAATTCAGTGATAAAAATATTTTGAACTTTTTTTTTAAATTCTTTTATTAATTTATTCTTTTATTCATAAGAACTGGTGTTAATGTAGAAAATTTATTACAAAACATACTACTATATTTATAGTATACAAATATCAATGTGGTATCGTAAAAAGCATAACATAGTTTTCAAAAGCCTTCAAGTCCAAAGTTTACGCATAGACTTAATTAAGGCTTTTATGAAATATGTTAAAAACTAATTAATCTGAAACCTTTTTCCTCTTACATTTCATACAATTTTGATTTATAACTAATCATTGACATAATATTATATCATGCGAAACCTTCCTTCTAAAAAAAAAAAATATAAACTAATATTTTAAATTAAAAAGATGAAAATGATAGTAAAATAAATAAACAAAATAAATAGAAAGTTGCACTGAACCATATCGTATATAATAAAAATTTGTTGATTTTCGGTACTTTCTGACAAGTTCCGACATGATTTTTATCAGCTGATCACGATTGCACGAGCGGAGAGAAGCCACGCAAAGTAAACACGAGGACTCCATGGTAGCTTCACACAGGTACAACAGATAATGACGATGGTTTTTTGTGGTTTCCCATCATCAGTACCAGGTGAATACCGGGGTAGAGCCTAACACAAAGCCACAGACGCCTATTTTCCTTATGTTCTAGTAAAGGCGTATCCACATAACGATTTTTACCATGCGACGGGACGCGAATAATGCGCACTTGCTGTGACATCCATTAGTGGCCATATTTGGAGATTAAAAAAAGAGCATCGCAATTAACGCGATTTCGCTGCCGCAATCTGGCGAATTCGCTCGCCGCATAGGATTTCACAGCTTGTATGACAAAATCACGTCGCATCGCCGTTGTCGCCATCTGAATCCACCTTAACCTCGTCATTCAATACCTTACTCCTCTCATCCTAAGGGTTGTCGGGCAACTAAAGGGTGTATGGACTCCGGCTTTTCCTGTCCTATCCGTCCCTATTTATTAGTTTTACTATTGAGTTGACAGGTTAGACATAAGAGAGAGTAATTTTAAAAATGACTTTTTGATACGCTATACCGAGGCTGAAAGGGGGTCAAAACGAGTAATTAAATCACTATGTTAAAAAAATATCACCATTGTTTGTTGCAGAAATACATTCCTCGTTGGCCATAATAAGGACTCCAATTTTTTTTTCAGATTTTTTGTAGCAGTATTTCATATTTTTCCACATTTAAAGAGGAGTTGTGGGTTGCATCTATACCCTTCCCCTCTTGGAAATGCTAGGATTAAAAGAAATGGAACAACAATGTGATTTTAATATTAATTAGGGCTGTCTCACACCAGAATCGCATAATTTCGCAGCGTATGATAAAAAAGGAAGAACCTATGGGGATCAGTTGCAGCCGCGCATAGAGCTTCGTATTATCGTATACCTTCGTATGATAAGAAATTTAGAACTGGTTCTAAATAAGAAAACGTTCGATCGCACGTGTTAATCTGATACGGAACCCCGTACAATTTTATTTAATGATTATTTTATAAAATGTAACATGCACTTGTGTGTATATATTAAATATAAATTTTATTTGTTAGTATTTAATTGCTGGAATACGTACTTCCGTGCGGGCTATAGTTTATAATGTTTCTAATTTATATTAATCATTTTATGGCGTACTACAACCAGCACATTTATTTTAACAGAAAATTTCATTGTGCATATTCATTTATTTTTTCAATGTGATTTTACGTACAGAATTAATAATTTTTATTACAAAATTTTAATAAAGTTCACCCAAAATATTAAAATAATAAAAAATAAAAATATCTAAATTTTTTATAACTGTACAAATTGTCATCAAAAATATAAAAATCAAAAATTAAATGGAGTATTGTCCTCAGTTTTTTTTTATTGCAGAAATGGATAGAGGGTGAAAAGTTATGCTACCCTGATTTTTTTCAGATTTTTTAGAGCCCGGGAAGTATTTTTAAAAAATTATTGAAAGTCCTATTTGTGACGTCACGCGGCGTCAAGTCCTATCTTTTTCTTAAAGAGCGGCGTCTCGTGACGTCACAAAAAGAACTTTCAATAATTTTTTAAAAATACTTCCCGGGCTCTAAAAAATCTGAAAAAAATCAGGGTAGCATAACTTTGCACCTCTATCCATTTCTGCAATAAAAAAATTGAGGTCAATACTCCATTATAAAATAATTTTTATTTAATGTCATGTGAATATTATTATTTTAAAATTATTATTAAGTTATTATATTATAAAAAAATATTTATTCTATAAATATTTTAATGAAAAGTATTTTGATGAAACTCCCTAATATTAATTGCCAAGAATTCACTCTCATAATCAAATATGCTTGTATATGTTAGATCTTTATTTTCAGGTGAGCGTGATAATGAGCTTTATTTTATACCAATTTACAGCTTATTATTGCGTTCACCTGAAATAGCAGATAGCTCATTCCAGACGAGATAACGATATCATGTAATCAAAACAACAACAATAAATAAAAATTATGTAGTTGTAACCAGGCAAGCATTAAATAATTAAATGACTTTGGACCATTGCACTTCCGGTTTATTGACAAAAGCTGTAGCATCCATCCTGGCTGAGATTTCCACGTTTCCCTCAGTCGTAGGCAAATGCCGGGATGGATTGCAAGACCGTCCGTGGTCGCCCTCGTTCCGGAAGAGTCCGTGAATCGTTCAAGATAGGGTTTCAGAAGGTTCGGTGTTTCAAAGTAATATATATGTAATTAATAAGTAGAAGTATACATTATGATTTGATTAAAAAATATATATATTTTGAAAAAATAAAAGTACTGATCTCCCATTTGTGAGTTCACAACTGTGTCAACCATTCGTCTTACCTCACATTTTCTACGAACCTTGGACATCAAGTACGTAACAATATGGCCCTAATAATCGTGACCCGTCCACCTTGTAACCTGCTGAGATTTTTTAGTTGATCACTAAGAGTTAAATCTTCAAGAAGTACTACGATCAAGCACCAGTGACAATATGAACACAATATCTTGTCGGTATGTAAATATTGACTAAATATATATATTTTTTATAAACTGGTTAGTGGAAAAAACTGTATGCATATTTGCATAGAGGATAAGGAGTTTTGTATTGTTAATTTTTTCAGCATTTTTGAATAAACCCTTAAAATCCTGTAAGTAATGTAATATAGGCTTTCCTGTTAAATATTTGTATGACTATGACGTCAGAGCATTTTCCAATACGACTTTGATGATATATTAAAAAAATTTAAAACAACAGTGCAAACTCGAGGCCCTGTATAATAAAATTAAGATATTTTATTAAGTCTATTAGTCTGTTTATGATCGATAAAAGATAGGTACTTTAAGGTATTTTATTTAAGGATGAACTGAAATCAACAAATCAAATGTAAACGTCGTTACCGTCATTGCATTGGCCAACTTTTTTTGTTTTTACTGTTGATACCTAATTACTCAGAGGTACATTGTGCAAGAGATGTAAGCAAATTTTTTTTGAACTTAAAATTAAAAAAAAAATACTTATTTAAAATTTTTTTAAATATTTTAAATAAATATTAAACATATTTATTTTATATTTTAAATATTATTATTTTAATTTTATTACAAATTTGTTTTTGTTTTAGTATATTTTGTATTTAAAATATAACTTGATACTATTTGATTATTACATTTGATTGAACTTAAAATTTTATTACCAAATAATATATATTTTTATCAAGCGTGTTAAATTTTTAAATTACTATAAGTAATACATTTAGAGGGAGTATGAAATTAAATAGAGCCAATTACAATACTGATGATACTGGTAAAATATAATCAAAATTTAAGTATGAAATATGAAATAATGTTTTTAAATATTTTACTCGTCAAATATGTCGACAAGTTTAAAAAAAAACATTTTGACTGAATTATAATTTATTTTGACACAGTGAAGAGTGGAAATAATATTTTGAACATCCCTGTTGTGTTTTATTAACTTATATTATTTAATTATATAAATCAAGGATACTTAAAAAGATCTACAACTTTAAATGTCCGTAAATATAAAATTTTAATATCATTGCCATTAAGTCTAATCCTTAATTATATTTCACAGAATCAGATGTTAATCTTGACCTTCATTATGATTAATTATAATTATTGTCTTTTTTAAGAACATTATAATACAATTATAATGATATTATAAATCTTAAAAGGTGAATCAAAATTATTATTGCTTCAAATTCGTTAATTTAATTCTTTGTTTTTCTGTTTATTATATGGATATAATTTTACACGAATGAATAGAAATCGGTAGATTTACAATAGGGATTGTACTTGATAAAATATGACAAAATGGATACGAAAATTAACACGAAGATGCTCGATTTATTAAGTGGTATGTTGATTGCTTTTAATTTTTTGTTTTAAGTTTCGATTCATGCGTTAAAGTCTCTCTACACCGCTATACAGTCTTTATCATCTAATATGTCAAGCAAATATAGACTTTGGACACATAGAACATAAGGGCTATAATTAAAAAAGACATATTTCTACAGTATTTAAGAATATTTGCATTATATTATATTTGTACGGTGATTATTTGAAACAAACGCAGTTGAAAATAATGTACTTTACCATTAATTTGAAAGTATAAAGCCGGTATTACACGATACAATTTTTCTAATTATTGTATACAATTTTTCCTTACAAGAAAACTTAATCTCCATTTGTTTGTATGGAGAGGAAATTTTCTTGCAAGGAAAAATTGTATACAATAACCAGAAAAATTGTATCGTGTAATATAGGCTCTAAAGGGATTTTATTCATCCTAATTGAAAAATATTGATGCAAATATTGATATATTGATAAAATTACAACATATACGTCTCAAAAGTAAAAGAACATATTATATTGAGCTTAATTTTTGTAAAAGGAATGTACTATAAAATATATAAAGAAATTTGTTCTAATTAAATTAAAGTTAAATTAATATTTTAAGATCATTAAATTTTTATTGTACGTTCTATTTTCAATCAGTAACCGTACACCACGAGTATGCAAGGTAATAAAAAAAGAAGTGGTATATGAGCGATGAAAGTCGCACGGTAAGTGTAACACCGTCCTAACCGGTTGGTTAGGATCAGCTGACGAAGGGGCGTGTCTGTACTTGTACTACATTGTACTCGAGTTATCACTAGTCGTCATGTTTGTAAACAAACGGTTCAATCAAGTGGATCTCAGAGAAATTAAAAGACCTTCGACTAGATGTAAAGAACAGTTATATATATTCAGATTAAATCCATTGCTACCCGAATGGACAACATACATGAAATTTTTTTATTACAGAAATGAATAGAGGGTACAAAATTGTGCTACGCTGAATTTTTTCACATTTTTTTGACACCCAGAACTATTTTTAAATAATTATTGAAAGTGCGACCACGCCCCCTGGAGGCGTCCAGGCACTATCCTTTTTATTAAGGATTCAGGGGTGCCAACTTAAATTACAGAACTTTCAATAATTATTTAAAAATAGTTCCGGGGCTCAAAAAAATCTGAAAAAATTCGGAGTAGCATAATTTGGTACCCTCTATTCATTTCTGCAATATTTTTTTTTTTTTTTTTGTGTATGTTGTCCATTGAACATTGAATTAAATTTCTTTCGATATTAAGATTAAGCTCTGTCCTTGTCTAATGCTCTCCTATTTTGCACCATTTTAGATGGAAAAGGACGAGATTACGTCTTCTTTTCTTTTATTTTGACCATAAAATGTTAGAAACATTCTCTCCATTTCACTTAGGAGGCATTATACATATAAAATGTGCGTGTGATTTTGAGGTAAAAATATTATAGGTTTAGACGTGTAAAGGATGAGTTGAAGACGTAATTTTTCAATTTAATAAGGGTATATTCAATTTTATGGCAATGGTGCTACTTTGAAGAGCGTTTTTGTCATCATTCTTGCATGATATACCGTTTCTTCTTTCTGAGGTTTCCATGATTCCCTCAGTTACAACTAGGCAACGTACTTAAGATGGATATTGTTTACAGTATGTGCCTCATTAGTAGGGGACAAAAAAATCTTCAAAGAACGTGAAAACAAAGTAAAGTGTAACTATGAAAAAAAAAAAATTTAGTGATGATTAAGTTTCACTATAATTTATTTTTAATTAATTCGTTTTTTTAATAGTAACTTAAAATTGCAAAAAAATCCTTTTAAAAATAGAACGAAACTCCTAAGCATAATTATATATATATGTATATTACCTTACTAATATATTATACCCTTATGATTTAAATCTTTGTAAATTGAACAGGTATTTAAAATTAAGAGTATCGTATTTTTAATATATACTGTAATTAAGATTTGTTTTAAAATATTAATAAATGAAAACAAGATAAATGCATTTTTAATTATATAATGCTATCTATAAAAGTGAAACTTATGACTAATACAAAAAACCTGATATATTCTGAGGAGGTTTTATTGCCTAATTGTTAATTTTCAATGTCGAATGTTAATTATGACGTAACATTTGTTACGTGTTTTACAACGCACGTGTTTCAAATTTACACCTCGGGACACCACGAAAGTTACCTTGTCATTTTATCAGACCGATATACAGTGATGAAATTTTTTTGTGACGGATGCGCTTCTTAATATACTACTTTATTTATCTTTTTTTTTACAGGGATACACGCCTAAGAGCTTACAGCTCGAGGCGGGGTAGGGATAAGGTAGGGAAAGGATGTTGGCCACAGCCTATTTACGCGTACCACTGCAGCATTCATTGAGGTGAGACTGAGACTGAGGGAACCGTAGAAAACCTCAATGAGGACGGACACCTCTACTTTTTTTTCAATGGAACAAAGCGATGTCCAAAGCCTGGGGAACCACACACAAGTGCATCACTCCACTGGGTGGAAAGCGAGATGAATTTATCCCAAGGAGGGAGCAACGTAATTTTTATTTGAAGTGGTTACCCAAAGACTTCTTTGCGGTTACCCATCTTTGTCTCTTTGAACTTTATACAGTCAAACTTACATGATATCCCGACGGGTGAGGGGTAATAACACCTTTAATGTATCTGGGATATTTTGGGATCAATGTATTTTATCACCCCCCTTGGATCCGCGTCTGCAGCAACACCTAACCAATATTTCAAATCTTACAATGCTCGTATGTAGCAAAAATTGCATACCTACCAGGGGTAAAATTAAATTTTAGAATTGGACATTTTTTTTTTTTTTTAACCAAACCCTACTTCCGATCATAAATAAATCATTATGGAAGGCAATAAAAATGGGCATTGTTGAAATTTTGCATAGCGATTGAAACTTCTAAAAGAAACATCAGACATAAAATAATATTCTTTCATAGGTCGAGGTATACTTCTATACCTCTTTCATTTACTATAATTTATGAATCTTGAATGCGGTGATAAATTATAATACCAATAAAAATGTATTTTACTTATTATTTACCTTTTAAATTTTTTTTATAATTAATTTTCAACTAGTTTGGACATAAATTATTGCTTAGAGTGTTCATAGACCCACCAAGATGTACAACTAATTGACCAATCAGTAGCACATCAGCGAATTTAAAGTACACTTTATGTTTGAGTTGGGTGTCTTAGGAAGTCTGTGTAAAAAAAAAAAATGGTAAAGAAGAAAATTCGTTTTCAAATTTTAGACCCACTCTTAAACCGGAGAGAAGTTAAAGGAGAGTAAAAAATGTACTGGTCAAGGTATTCATAGCATTAAAGCTGAGGAAACGAGGAAACCTTAGTCAGGATGGTCGTTCGTAATAGTAACGCCAAATTGCGTTTCTTATAAAAAAAAATAATAAGTAATAAAGGAATTTATAAAATAAGGCGTAGTCGAAGCTGGAAAGACTTATCTACAAAGCCCAGAGAACATAAAGAAATTACAATAAATTGAGACTAACGTACATAAGATCAAATAATTACTACACAACATTTTAAGACAATAAATAAATTTAAAGTAAATGTGATAATGTTTTGATAACGATGCTGAAATAAATAATTACAATATATTTTATAAATAATTAACTAGTGATAACAGTTCTCAGCGCGTTTAATTATTTTAAATCAATAAGAAAACGTGGAAACCTCAGTCAGAATGGTCTCTAATTACTAAATTTTTTATTCTCATCAACAATTAGTAGACTCAGATCTCAATATCTGTAACTAGTTTTTACTGTCTGGTATAAAAAAAAACACAATGACGAGATCACAAAAGGACACCAACACATTTTACTTTCATATCATGTCTCCTAAAACAAAAAAAGTGGTACCTGATGAAAAGATTGCATCAATTTTTTTTTTGTCATTCAGGAAGTTAATACCAAAAGTAATGTACACTTTTCGCCTTAGAGAATTTCTCTTTGTAGCCTTATACCATGTATTGTATTATTCTTATGAAGTATGGTGATTAACAGGGACGCAAAGGGAAATTTTCTAAGTTGACAGGTGTACAATTAAATACAAGAACAGGTTTTGTCACTGAAAAATCAAATCTGTAACATTGCACCAAATGCAAGGCCAAAGATATTGTCACTAATTATGAGGGTGAACAAGAAAAAGTATTTAACATTGGCACAAGAAAAATGTAGACGGGAAGAATAATTTGATCAAAAGATAATTTTTATATATATTTACAATAGTTTCAAGGTTTTTCCTTATAACTATTTATTTATAAAATAGTTGCTGTAAAGGAGCTTTTATAAAATCTGTTTTAGAACAGATTTGATACAAACCCTAACAAAAGAAAAAAAAAAATGAAAGAAAGAAAGAAAGAAACAACATCGAGCAAAGCAATCCAACACAATAAAATACCGACCTCAATTTTTTTTATTGAAAAAATGAATAGAGGGTGCAAAAATATGTTACTCTGAATTTTTTCAGATATTTCTGAAACCGGGAAGTATTTTTAAAAAATTATTAAAAGTCCGTTTTATGACGACACGGGCGTTAATTTTTTTTAAATAATTTTTTAAAAATACTTCATCCCGGTCTCAGAAAAATCTGAAAAAATTCAGAGTAGCATATTTTTGCACCCTCTATCTGCAATAAAAAAATTTGAGGTCGGTACTCCATTCGATAGTTGTAGGTGTGTTAACAATGGTATGTATGTGACATTGCATCATTGGTATTATATAATCTGTTGTATTATGTTGGTATTTACTTTACATACGACAATTTACATTAAATGAACATGTAAATATTAATTATAATAAACAATTTAATATATTATTTTTTACGAATGCAACTACGCCCATTTCACACTATACCAGTACAATGATTGTTATTCATTGAATATTTTTTATCTTTATAAATCAAGTTATTAAGTACATTAATAATTATATGATAGTAATTATCTTAACTAAAAATCTTTTAATATCAACTCTTCATATATTAATATTATTATGATGACATATCTTAATTTATTAAATTTTTAATATACATTTTCTAATTTTTCATTACGGAACTGTATGGCGAAATTGATAAAAATAACTCGCAAAGTTAATTTCATTTTAACGAGATTAAAATCGTTCCACTTTCTTTCACTTCTCATATGGGATCATTACAGCATTAACTACACTTTTATCAACGTAAAAACATACAGGAAAAAAGACAAGTGTAGATAAAGGAATTATAGAGGCCCCCTCTTTCTTCCAAATGCGGGGAGTATGAAGTGATTGAGCGCAGTGCATTGACCGGTTGAGATCATCGAAGTAAAGCAACGTCGAGCGTGGTTAGTACTTGGATGGGTGACCGTTTCAAGTAAAAATTACATTGCTCCCTGGGGTAAATTAATCTATCTTTCCACGCAGTGATGCACTTGTGTGTGGTTCCCCATGCTTTGGACATCAAATTTGGTCCATTGATAATAAGTAGAGGTGCATGTCCGTCTTGACTGTGAGGTTTTCCACGGTTCCCTCAGTCTCACCTCAGTGAATGCTGGGATGCGTAGCAGGCCGTTTTTTTTATATTATAATAATATTAATATAAATTAAATACTTTATTGAATTGACATAAATTCTTTTAATTATTTTAATTAATTTTTTATTCTGACAGTAATTTTATAACTTTTATTCCGGACGTATATTTGTATACATAATGGGGGACATTCACAAAGCACTTTAACCCCCAATTTAGCCCCGATTTTAAACCCTGGTGCTAAACATGGTGCTAAGCTATGAGGTTAACATGGTTAGCCCCTGGTTTAGTACCATGTTTAGCACCAGGGTTAAAAATCGGGGCTAAAGTGGGGGTTAAAGTGCTTTGTGAATGTCCCCCTATATATTACATAATAGGATTCCAGCAAAATAAATAATATATCTCCATATTTTTTTTATTACACCACATTATATTATTTTAAGACTGTTATAAGGAAATAATTTTAATACAAGTATTATCGTCATACCTAATCAGATTGTTCTAAAAAAATTATCTGTAAAAATATTAAATCATAATATTACTATTTTTGTTAAAACAATATTTAGGCCAAATATAAACATTTACAAGGTTTTTAATATTTAAATTTATTTTGAATGCGATAATAAAGTTTTATTTTCTTCTAATAATATAGTAGAGCACCTTAGTACAAAATTAAAATCCGGTTTAATAAAAATACACTTTTGAAGGTTATGGTCGTTAGTGCAATTATTGGTACATACTCTTAAAAAAATGTTCTATTTAATTTTTTAAATAATTTATTGCATCTTTTTTTAACATTGATTTTTCTTTTTTATTATTTAAGAAATATATGAAAGTATTGGTTATATTTTATAAACAAATGTGCACACAGATAATATGTTTATTAGGGAGTTTATTAGTATTTATAGTAAGAATTAAATAAACAAAAATGAAGGAAGAAAGGAAAATGCCACCAAGGGAGTTTTAAATATACATACACAATTATTAGACAGTTCGAGTCGAGTTAAAGAGATGCAGTTTTACAAGTTTGGGGGATGTAGGAATAGATGTAAGAAAAGCACTCCCTAGTTGAAACATTAAGTCTCCTTCTCGCTCAAAGTGAGGATGAAATGAAGACAATATTTTTAATATTTTATGCTCAATGAGAGGAAAGAAGAAGTAATCTCGTCTTTTTCCCTATTTTTTACTGCGTGACAACGCCGACAAACATAACAAAGAATATTAGTAAATTATTGTATTTGTTACAAAAAAGAATTTGACGTGAACACATGATAATATTGTCCTGTACATATAAAAAAAAGTAACAAACAAAAATATATACTATCATTATATTAAATTGTTCGTAAAATACATATTTATATATTTTTAATTTTGATGATATTTATATATTATCCACACCAAATTCTGATATTCATGTATAATATACAAAGTCATGGTAATAGCAATAAATGCCAAGTTTTAATTTTAGATAACATGCAGTTATACAATGTAAAGGGAATTTAAAATTTCATTGTTTTCGAAGGACATATACAGCAAAATTGAAATGTCATGCAGTTTTATGAACTTCATTAATTTAATTTTGTTTAAACCGTTCAAATTGGTATTGAAGAAGTCACATCGCCTTATAATATTGGTGGGATAGTTTAAAACATGATGTAATAAGAACCATGGTTTAAAAAATGCTTCGTTTTAAAAATTTATTCCCCATTTAATTTGAAGAACAAACTTATCTCGAGAGAAAAAATTCTTAAAAATTTACTAATTATTTAAAATTGATATACTGTTGGGAAAAAAATGACAAAAAGATTTTTTTTTTACAAAAAACATTTAACCCTGGCCTAATGTTTATTGGTGTACATAATTAATCAAGAAACTGTCATAAAACCTGTTTTAATATTTATTTATAAAGTATTTTTATAAAAAATATATTTATTGACTCAACTTAAACTGTAAATGTTAAGTCCATATATTATAATATTTTGATTAGTATTGGACATGTAATTGACGTTATATTGGGTAACTTATAAAATATTACTTCATAATTATATGGCGGCCTACATGCGTAGCTACAAACACACTTGGAAGAAAGTCGAACAGATGATATATAAAATACACTGAGAAAAATTAATACTAAATATTATTAAATTTTAAAAAGTAACTGCTACAAAAAAGCCAAAGTATGCGTGTTTTTAAGAATGCTACAAAATCAGTATCAGTTTTATCCTGAGACATTTAACATACGAAAGTACTAAAATTACCTAAATGAGAATGGAGTACCGACCTCAAAATTTTTTATTGCAGAAATAGATAGAAGGTGCAAAAATATGCTACTCTGAATTTTTTCAGATTTTTCTGGGACCGGGAAGTATATTTAAAAAATTATTGAAAGTCCATTTTGATGACGTCACGAGGCGACTCTCCTTAAGAAAAGGATAGAACATTAATGCCCGTGACGTCATAAAACAGACTTTCAATGATTTTTTAAAATAGTTCCCGGTCTCAAAAAAATCTGAAAAAAATCAGGGTAGCATAACTTTGCACCCTCTATCCATTTCTGCAATAAAAAAATTTGAGGTCGGTACTCCATTAAAAATACATATTGCTATTTTGTATATATATATCATTAAAAATATGTATAAAAAGACAATTGTATTTTAAAATTGTCAGGCATTTTAGAAACTAATCCATCGATGAAACACAGTACATGATGTCCACGATGTGCATTTAAAGTATTTTACAGTAAACACAGTATTTTATATGAGAGAATAAGGAGTAACAAGTGAGTGTAGATTTTAGCCCAAATGTTGAAACAAGTTTTGTAATCCAACATCAAATTGTCCATTAAATTTTGTATTAAGAATTTATTGGTAAAAGTCTATATTAAATCGTTTTTTGAATATTTAATACTCTTTATTCTTTAACAACAGATAAGGGACCTAATATAATATGCTAATTCATGTGTATACTTTATTTTCAGTGTATAAAATGCAAAATATATTTTATACACAATTTTTACGCACAGAACAAAAAATCGTCTGAAAGCTAATTGCTTTTGTATCTTTTTTTTTTTTTTTTACATATGACCCGAAGGCAAAGAAATTTCTTTGTATGAAATTTTTGTCTGGTGAATCATAATACTGATATCGTTAAATAAATATGGCACACTTTTGTATGAGGAAATGAGTTATGTGGTAGTATTTTTAATGAATAAATATTTCATAATTATAATATGATATTTTTATGTCTGATGAATTATAATGATATAATACATAATTAATATGCATTTCTTATTAATTTATATTCTCTCATGCACATTAAATATTATTATTATTATTATTATTATAGATCTATACGGTAAATTAACGTTCAATATTAAATTTGCAGTAGGCTTAAATTCTGTAAGTATTTTGCATTTGTTATTTATGACATAATTATATATAGACAATTATAATAGTAATTGTATGCAAAAATATTGGCTTATTGAAATTGAAGTAAATTCCTAAACTCCAGTAAATTAGTAAATTCACTTATTAATAAATATTGAACGACTAGATAAAAAACGAATATTGATATGTACTACTATTAATATAGCTATATAGTTTTATATTTAAAATCACCATTTTACATATATATGTCATATGGGTGAGATTCACAAACAGTTAAGGAGCGTTTTAGGGATAGATATTTTAAGAAGCATTTTTCATACTAGGTAATAGGCTAAGTAAAACGCTTCTTAAAATATCTCTCCCTAAAACGCTCCTTAACTTTTCGAGAATACCACCCAATTTTATATATTATTCTGAATCTCTCTTTTTATAATATTTTCACAATACAAACATTCACCCTCATTTTGTTAGTATAGGAAGAGCTATCATAGTCTATAATAAAGCTATCAATGTTAAATTTAACTCCAAAGAATTTGTGACAAAAACAGAACCTAATAATAATAATAATAACGTTCATAGACGCCTGAAGTGTACTAGTAATAATAATTATAATAAAATATTTTTAGAAAATGGAAAAAAGTAGAAAATTTACCAATATATATCGTGATTAAGGGAGTTGCAATATTTAAAATGGATTGACCTTAGTCATTATAAGGGTCTACGTGCAATATTGATGCTAACTTATTAACATAAAAATCACATATAAAAATGTAGACCTACATTCTGAGGTCGGCTATCTCGGACAATGTCACATTTTATGTTTCTTCCTGAGCAAACCAGAATTAAGTTTAAGGGCAGGAACTAACCTTAATGTCAAATTGTAATTTGATAATGATTTAAGGAATCAGTTTAATATTTCAATTAATTTTTATTTATAGAATTTTCTCTATTATATAATTAATAGTTGCATATGATTGATAAATTGTTATAATTATGTTTATGATTAGGAAAACACACAAAATTCAATGATTTTTTTGTTTATATTAACTTAAACATTTTCAGTGTGTTGAAATTTCAGGGGTGGTTTAATAACACCCTCCCTTATTATGGAAAGAGTCATCATAGAAGGTTCAGTAGCCAGTTCAATAGATTCCTGACGACGAGCTGGTTCCATTGGACTGGTTACTGAACCTTCTATGACAATTAATTCATAAAATGAATGTTTTAGTATATACCTTGATTTAAGAAAATGTATTTTTAACATTATTTTTAAACGGCTTTTCTATGCTTGATTATATTTTATTGCTATAAATTTGCTGAAAAAATTGAAGAACAGCAAATACCAATTTTAAAGTGAGCTAGTTTTAATCCATAATTTACCCTTTTTGCATTATTTGTGCATGTAAATAACACAGTTTAGTATAGTATAACAGAGGGAAGTATTATTACCATAGCTCTTTACCACAGGATTAACACTAACTTTTAGCACGAACTTGATATAGTGTTAATAAATCACTAAAGCGCTAAAAAGCAATTTTGCAGATTACCCCTCATTATTGCATTACAAAAGAAGAGCTTATTTATAATTATCTTCAAAATTTTGTATGTTTTCCTCGAACTTCAAAATGATTAAGCAATTGATAATGATCTAGGATTTTTGCACGACCATGAGTGAGAAGCCGTGAAAAATAATCACATTTTGATATCAATGTAAATAATTATCTTTGTTGCTAATTTCAAGGTGCCAATTAAATTTGACATTCGCAATAATCGCCCACAATTTTAAAGAAGATTATTTATTGCGAAAAAACTTTACTTGATTACAATTCGAGTTGTGACAATATTATTTTATTAAAATTAAAGATTCTATTGCAGGCATTTTTCGTATATGTACATATTTTATTTTCATAAGCTTGAATATACTCTTTTTGTTTATTCTAAAGACATTATAATCATAAAAATATTGTAAGTTAATATAAATTATATACATAGTTTATCTAAGTAATTAAAAATGAAATTAGTAATCAATTAAAGAAAAAATTAATGTTAATTTTCAAATCATTCTAGATCAGTGTACGAAAAGAAATTTAATGCAAACATTTATAAAAAAAAATTAACAAAAATTAAAATATAATTATAAAAAAACATAGCACTACAATTCTTATTAATCTGATTGGTCATTTTAATCCACACGTGTCTATATTAACCAATCATAGTTCAGAACGTTCTTAAAATAGAAAAGATCATAGACATGAAATTTTTTTATATACCCTAAGGATAACTCTCATTTTTTTTTAGTTTCCCACGAACATAGTATCTACATCACAATAATATGTCCCTTATTTTAAGGTTATAACATTCTTGACTAAAGGTATGCGATGTTGACAGAGAGAGTAGAGGTGTGCTAGGTACGCACCTTTATCTATGGCCTTAGGAAATGTGCTGAAGCTTTTCTATTTTTTTTTATATAATTATGCCTGAAGATAGAAATATGATATTATGTTGTATAATATTTTATGAAAATTTTTAAATGATTTCTTAGAATAATTTGAAATTATTGTATTTTTATATAAAATAAATGAATTTGTGTGTTAAATTTGACAAAATTAAAGGAAATTATGGAGTTCATTGGACTTTTTATAGTGTTTTAAGAGTTAATTAGGCGAAAATGGTATTTTGCTATTTTTAAATTTATAATTACCAAGACCATAGATAATTATTAATGTTAACTGTTATATGAAATGAATTTTAGAGTTTTGAAGCTAAAGAACATTTGTCTTGCAAGCCAGATTAATTTCTTTAACTTGATTTTCAATTCTACTGAATTTGTTATAAATTTCAGATTATTCAGAAATTTAATGTATACAATATTTTTTACAGGGTTTTTTATATTTTTAAGCTTTCGTTACTGTAAAAATACACTACATTTATAATCAAAATAAGAAGTAAATAAATTATTTAAGTTTTTAGATCCAAAGCTATACAAGTATTCTAAATAATTCATTATTACTAAATTGAAAAACAATAGCAGATTGAACTCTAATAAATTCAGACTTATTAATAAGAATTATTCATAAATATTCGGCAATATTTGAATGAGTTTAAGATACTAAACTCCTTATTTATATTGGCATGACATTTTAAATAGTAAATTCAAAGCATGCATACATCCTTCAAACATGCATAAATTTAGCTTATTTAGCAAATAATACATTTTGCCTTTTTTCGCATTTTTTTTTTTTTAAGAAAGCCTTTTTAGGCGCCTTTTTTTCAAATCAAGTTGCCTTTTTTTTCTACCCTCTAATTATCAATGTGTCATATAAGCTTGATAATTATATTATATCAAAATATATTCTAATGTAAAGAACACAACCAAAACTTGATAATATGAACTTGCAATTAAGTGCATTTACATAATAACAAAAATTATTACAAGTTCATCTTATCCAGTTTATTTTTTGTTTTTTACTTCAGAATATTTTTTAATATAATTAATCAAGCGTATATGACACATTGATAATGAACAATGAATGACCTTTAAAGTGTCATACATCAATAACATTTAAGTAACAAGTTAATGCACTTGCAAGTTCATCTTATCAAGACCTTGCTCTCATGCATTAATTAATATTATAATTAATTCATTAAAATAATTATATGCATGACGATGAATTCATTATCCCACATGATTAATCTAAATTGTAGGTCATTAATATCATTATATTATGATCTTCGTTATATGATTATATAATGGTTTCAAATTCAATTGAAATTTTTTGTTCAATCATTTAGGTTGTACATAGAAGAACCTGGATCATATCAAGAAAAAAGCAAACAAAACAATTGCATGTACACAAAAATAACACACAACTTACATACCTTTGTAATAAAATATTTATTAAATCAATTAAAATATAAATTTAATTTTAAGGAAAAGTTTGTGGTCCCTTTCAAACTGGCCCTAGTTGAAAAATTACGTCTTCAACTCATCTTTTACACATCTAAACCTATTCTTTTTACCTCTAAAATACATATTATTTCCTCTTCGCTCAAAGTGAGAATGAAATGAACAGTGGCGTAGCCAGGATTTGCCCAAGGGGGGGGTTCTTTAGGACAAAGATTGAGAAGAGCCCACTGGGGGGTTTGGGGGGCGAAGCCCCCCAATAGCCCGCCGCAGGCGCGATTTTTTTTTAAGGACACGCCCCTTTTTTAGGGTAAAATAATGGAAAAATACTATTATATTAGAGGGTAAAATATATGGCCTGATGCAATTTTTTTAACATTTTATATTTTTTTTCACCCCATTTTTCAATTTCTTTTGAATACGTGCGTATAATAAATAAAGCTTTGAGTAAATCATTTTAATTAAATTAAGTAATTCATGTAACCACTTTATATTATTTTTATAGAATCAGTGTACGTGTCATTTAATTGAATTTGATTTTAAAAATTGATTTAATAATCCAAGTTCACATCATTAAGATATTGTGAAAAATAAATAAATAAAAAAGGGAATTGCTTCTCTTATTTTTGTTAAATTTTGTCTGCACCGGGCGCGTGGAGCAACCAATTAAAGGGAAATAAAACATTTATTTATGAGTCGCACTTTTTCCTGTTAAAATTAGAAACTAACTTATAATTTGTTTATTTTAAAGAAAAGACTACTTGATACCCCTAAATTTCAATTTTTTATTTAACTTTTTTTTTTCAAATTTCTATAATTTTTCCTTTTTTCTTCTTATATCCAGTCACTACTCGATCTTCATGGGGGGGGTTTAAATCCCGAAAACCCCCCCCGTGGCTACGCCACTGGAAATGAAGAAAATATTTCTAACATTCTATGTTCAAGAAGAGGAAAAAATACGTAATCTCGTCTTTTTCACCTCTTTTTTTCTCTAAAATGGAGCAAAATAAGAGGAGAAAAGACGAGAGGAGAGTTTAATAGCGAAGAAAAGATGAAATTCATTTCAACTCGTAGGGGGTTTTCCAATTCATCCCATCATGGACATTGTGTCTGAGAGAAACATGGAAACTACTGTCAGGATGGTCGAATTCCTTTCGGATGCTCTATGCAGCATTTTTTCTTCATTTTATCTGTGGTAGTATCTAGTATCAAAAAGTTACCAATATCCGACAACTTTTATTTCACTTATTAATATTATCTGTTCATCTACAAGTACAATTATTTTTTTTCATCACGCTTCTCTACATCCTATTTCTATTATTGTATTTCTATGCCCAAATTATCAAAACTGAAATAATTTATTAATTTTTTACTAAATATAATTAAATATATTTGAAATGTAGGATCATTATTTTATTATGAAAAGATGGCAAATATTGTAATGTAAATCATAAAAAATATATAAAATAGTTATATAAATTTAATAATAATATTTTATTAAATAATAAATTAATAAATAAGTAGTGTTGAAAATTAAAAAAAATATATATGCGAATATGTACAATTTACCAAGTTTAACTTGCGTATATTTATATTGTAATTTGTTAATTAAATACTTAAAAGTCAAAGCAGAATATATTCATCTAATATTTAAATGTTAATATTAAAAAAAATAACAAAAATTGATTTCATCCTTTTCATTTGAGATCAGGCAAGCATTGAATCATAAACAGAATGTACTCTGTGAGTCATAAAATAATCAGGGTATGTCCTATACATACCCTGGAAAATAATTAAATACCTAGACTTTAAAACTCCCCAAGAATTTTTTTCCACTGCACGAAATGACCTTTGAAGTAATTGATAGTGTAAGAATGTATTAACCTTGTGTTATTTAATACGATAATGTAGTAATGTAAATGAGATGCTCTTTTTTTTAATTAAGGAAATTGTATATCTTTATTCATTAATAATATCTTCACCTACATTTATACATTGACATTTATTTAACATTTTTATAAATTGCCAAGTACAGTACTTAGATTTATATGTACCTTTATATATATAGAAATTATAATATGCACGTACGCATGCATAGATACGAAATTATTTAAAATTACATAATTACACTATTATATACTTAATGAAGAGAGTACCTTATTTCAGATTTAATGTAATTGTAAAAAAATTGTTAAATAAATGTTTTCAAAAAAATTAAATAATAAAAAGCTTTGCAAACATATTATTAATTATTTTGAATAATTTTTTTCTGTTATTTTTAAAAATTTGAATAAAAATTTCAAGAATATTAAAAGAATGATTGAAATATTCTTGATATATTTTTGTTTTATTAATTATTCCGGTTTAAAATTATATTTATTTTTTATTATTCACAGATGAGTTGTAAATTATAACAATTAATTGTTTGACGCGACATTTTGCTATTATAAGGGAGTGCGAAATGATAATAATTATTATACGGAGTTAAATTACTGATTTAAAAAAAAAAAAAAAAAAAAAAAAAAAAAAAAAAAAAAATTACTGATTTTGTAAAAACTGATGCTAGTGATAGTAGTGATACGTAAATAATCGTAGGAAAAGGCATCTACATAAAATATGAAAATATGGTGCTAAAAACAAAAAAAATCTGTCTTTTAGTCAATTATTTATTTTTATTACGTATGAAGATGAAAACGCAAGAAAGGTAAGGTAACGCAAATCAACTGTTTTTTAGTCCCATTTGATAAACATGAAAATCTTAGCAAATTCACAAAAATTGTGAAGGAAATTGAAGAGACAGATTAGATTTTAGTATACCTAAAAGCCATAGAAAAAATTTCAAGACAAATATTCAAGCCGTTTTTTTTTTTTTAAATAATTTTTTTTTAATTTTCAGCATAGGGCTTTCCCATGGGGAGCCAAACGTAATAAAGAAAAATCGTCTCGAATAATTGTTTTTAAATTTTTTCTATGACTTTTAGGTACTAAAAAATCTGTCTGCATTTTTTTTTTTATAATTTTTGTGAATTTGCTATGGTTTACAAGTTTACATGTTAATCAAATGGGACTAGGTTGAACAGATGATTCTTATCTTAAGGCGGATTCACATGGCGATTTTTATCATGCGACGTGACGCGAATAATGCGCACTTGCTGTGACATCCAATGACGGCCATATTTGGCGATTAAAAAAAAGAGCATCGCAATTAACGCGATTTCGCTGCCGCAACCTGGCGAATTCGCTCGCCGCATAGAATTTCACAGCTTGTGTGACAAAATCGCGTCCAAATATCTGGATGCGGTAAATTTCAAATGAAGTTACCTTCTTTATTCAATAATCATGGCAGCTCGCTATGTAATGTTATTATATTCTTCTTATTAAGCGAGCACCCAGAGTTGATTGTGAGAGGTAGTAGCAAAAAGTAGGTCAGTGGAACTAAACTTTTAATTTTTCTGTTGTTTCTACTTAAAAAATGTATGACGTTCAAGTGAAATTATTACGTAACTTCATGTTTTTTTTATATTACAGTTCGGTAGGTACAAGGTGTGCATATATGTGATAATATGACCATGGCATTATATTTTTAACTAATATATGATAAAGACAGCTCTATTGATTTTTTTTTTCTAATTTTTAAAAACAATGTATCTTTTTTTAAGTTTCTCAATATTTATCTATTTAATCATTTAATATGTTGTAGAAATTTAGAAATATTTGTTTATTTACTTTAAAATTATACTTAGAATTGTAAGTTTTTTAACGTTGTAAAAGAAATTTGTGAATATCACTAAATTTTTTTACTATCGTACCAGTGGAATTTCCTATATTTGATGAAACAAAAAATAGAGATATCGTTAAATTTGATCATGAGGAAAAAAAAAATGTTATCTACATCCCCTAAAAACATCAGGTATACAAATTCGAATTAGTTTTTGTGCTATGAATTTTTAAATTTGACTTCTTCAACATGGAAAACTCAAACTTCCATGTTAAATTAGTTAACTTAAAAAGTTAATACCTTAAAAAAAAAAAAAAAAATCTTATATCTGATATTTTAGCTATGTACTGATGGCGGATGTAGAGAACATTTAAAAATGTTTTCATGTGTGGGATTTTTTTTTAACATTGGGCGTGTTACCTTCCCCTTTTAATCCAATATAATGTAAAATAGGAAATGGTGAATTAAATTTTACGTTTAAAGCCGCTATTACACGATACAATTTTTCTAACTATTGCATACAATTTTTTCTTACAAGAAAAATTGAACCCCATTTATTTGTATGGAGATGAAATTTTCTTGCAAGGAAAACTTGTATGCAAAATTGTATGGTGTAAAGCCGGTATTACACGATACAATTTTTCTGATTGTTGTATACAATTTTTCCTTACAAGAAAATTTAATCTCCATTTGTTATATTGAGAGGAAATTTTCTTGTAAGGAAATGTTGTATTCAATAGTTAGAAAAATTGTATCGTGTAATACCGGCTTAATATAGGCTTAAAGCCGATATTACACGATACAATTTTAGATACAATTTTTCCTTGCAAGAAAATTTCCTCTACATACAAACAAATGGAGATTATTTTTTCTTGAAAGGAAAAATTGTATACAATAATTAGGAAAATTATATAGTGTAATAAAGGCTTTACACAAGACACTAATTTTAATCTAAATTTTAAATGAGAATTAAAAATACAGTAAATAAATATTGTTACTGATCGGTATATATTCTCGATATTATAGTGAACGTATTCATATTTCTGTACTAGTTTTAATTTTTTATGATAGTCTTTCAAGAGAGAATGACGTAAGAACGTGTGTCCGACTTTATAACGTGGAATGAGGGACCATCGATGCATGGAAAAGACCTTGAGATACATTAGAACGTATAATGTACACTGATTTCAGTATAACTTTTTAACGGAAATACATTATTTTTACATTGAAAGATATGGGTGCGATTCACGAAGCAGTTAACCAGGTTTCCAACCATGTCTAGCTTAAACTATGTTTAACTAGGTAGTTTAACACGTAAAACAAGTATAGTTAAACGTGGTTTAGCTAAACTTGGTTAGAAAACTCCCTAACTTCTTCGTAAAATTGTATCCTTTAGAATGAGAAAGTATCCACAAGTCTAAAAAAATGTTCAAAATATAATATTTCCATCATTTACAATGTCAAATTCAATTAAGGTAGAGATAACGTCGAACAGCTGTTCGACGTAATCCCCTTTGATTAACATGTAAACCTTAGCAAATTGACAAAAATTCTGAAATTTTTTTGAGAGGCAGATATAAGTACCTAAAAGCCATAGCAAAAGTTTCAAAAACATTTAACGAGCCGATTTTTTTAAATTAATTTTTTAGTTTGGCTCTCCATGGGAAAGCCCTATGCTGAAAATTAAAAAAATTAATTAAAAAAAATCGGCTCGTTAAATCGTTTTGAAATTTTTTCTATGGCTTTTAGGAACTAATATCTGCCTCTCAAAAAAATTTCAGAATTTTTGTCAATTTGCTAAGGTTTACATGTTAATCAAAGGGCATTACGTCGATCAGCTGTTCGGCGTTATCTCTACCTTAAGATTCACAAAAATGAGATCAATAAATTTACGCACACAAAAATATAGTGAATATTCAAATTTCTTCAATATTCAATACACCAAGCTTATTTGTTTTTAACAACACAAAGCGAAATTTTTAGTATAATTTTAACATTTATAACAAAAAAAGAAATCTAATTAAACACATTGTTCAATAATATTGTTCATAAAAATTCATTAATTAATTTTTATTTTCAATATTTAAAAATTATAAATAAATAAATTACAACATTTAAATAAATTAAAAAAGATAAAAATCTTTTTAAATTAATTTTTTGCTTGTTTTCGAATATTTAACATAAAATTATAATTATGTTCCCTTATTAGGAGTTTTAATATTGGTTCATCAAAAATTAATTTTACTGAAAATATTTTATTATAGATACGACAAAGCATATGTTAACCTAATATAATATATATCCTCCAAATTAAGCCTGTATTTTAATTAATCTAATTGTATGTTAAATACAATAATAATTGTAGAACACACAATATGCAAATACATTGATTTAGAAAAAAAAAATTACGAGTGTACTTAGTGAGTGAAGGCAAGCAGATTTTTGACACCTTACAAAAAAAAGGGACAAATATTTGAGTAAGTTTTCCACATGGGTATTTAAAAATAAAAAAAAAAGTTTATTTTATAATGTCAATTCTTAAATACCGTCATTGTACACACTTGTTTCCAAATATCATAATGCTAATAGTCTTGTATATGTGCATCGACCACATTATATTAATTGAAACGTATGCACCTTAAATAATGTTTACTTTAGTTTATCTTATTTTTGTCAATTTTTTCATTTTAAGGTTCCAGATATTATTATAGATTGTATTAATTAATTAGTGTATTTTCGTTTTGGTTCAAAATTTCCGAGGTCCGCGAACTCGATATTTTGTTGAATTAATTTTACAATTTAACAATTCTATCACCAAACTTGAATTTAATTAACAAATAAATATTTACAAATTAATAAAACAAAAATATTTTATTAAGAAATATTAATTTATGACTTATTTTTATTAGTTTGTTGAAATTAATTTATAAATTATATATTCTTTATAAAAATTTCAAAATTACATTTTTATCAAACTAAAACAAATTAATGCTTGTATTTTATTTGAACTAATTTTATAATGTAAACAAAACTAGTACATAGTTTTTTTCATATAATGATGTTATACATTATGAACAGGAAATAATTAAAATATATCAATAACAAACTTTGTATAAAAAGTTAATATCAGATAATGACTACGTTTAATTATCATTAGAGTTATTATACTAACAATAATATAAATTAATGAGCATGAAAAAGATAAAACTAATTCTTTGCGTATCATGGTATTTATTGTAAACATTTTTTGTATTAATATACAAGATGTTTGTTTTTATATGATTACACAACACATGCAATAATAAACACTTGTACACTTAAAGTATATATATATATATATATATATATATATATTTTTTTGTCTTCATAGTGTAATGAGATATTAGAATGTGAAAATTTTAGTGGCTTTATCGGAAAGAAGAGGTAAAAATATGGTACTGTGAATTTTGTCAGATTTTTCTGAGACCGGGAACTATTTTTAAAAAATTATTGAAAGTATATTTTGATGACGTCACGGGCGGCACTCCTTAAGAAAAAGGATAGGGCAGTGCCGCCCGTGACCTCATAATATTTACTTTCAATAATTTTTTAAAAATAGTTCCAAGTCTCAGAAAAATCTGAAAAAATTCACAGTACCATATTTTTACCCCTTCTTTCGATTAAGGGTAAGATAACACGAACAATCGATTGTTGTAGTCCCATTTGATTAACATGTAAACCTTAGCAACCTCATAATGATTCTGAATTTTTTTTGAGAGACACCAAGAAAATATGGAAAATTTTTTAAAACAATCGGACGATCCAATTTTTTAAAATTAATTTCTGAGTTTAGGTCTCCATGGGAAAGCCCTATACTGAAAATTTAAAAAATTCATTTACAAAAATTGGATCGTCCGATTGTTTAGAAATTTTTCCACATTTTTTTGGTGCTAAGAATTGTCTCTCAAAAAATATTCAGAATTATTATGAGGTTGCTAAGGTTTACATGTTAATAAAAAAATGGGACTATCAACAATCGATTGTTCGTGTTATCTTACCCTTTAAGCCACTAAAATTTTTACATCCTAATATCTCATTGCAAGAAAAAGGGAAAATTAATATGCAATGCGCACGATTCAGAAAAAGACACCTTGATAAATGAAAATAAATTATTTATTGAAAAAAACAAGGTACTAAATATAAAAAAGTCAACACAACAAGCATAAAATACACTTTAAATAAAGATTAATCGTATTGCTCACTAACCATATGCATGGTCAATGTGGCTGACGCTAACCGTGGTTTATAGTGAAAAACCTGGATATATAAGCTCAGGTATTCACAATGATGAAAACTGTAGCGTCCATCCTAATTGAGGTTTTCACGTTTCCCTCAGTCACAGGTATGCAAGGACAGATTGCAAGGCCATGGTTTCGAATGGATCCAAGAATCATAGAAGGTTCAGTTTGTACGCTTACTAGTATATATTTATTAAGTATTCTCATATGCCCAAATAAAAAACTTTAGAAGCTTCAAAACCCTAATTTTTTACTCGTTTTTAGAAGGCCATGAACGATGCATTCACATAACTAACCATAATAAATTGCAACATAGATGCATCAATTAAAATATTTTGATAATGATGTTACTTTTATTTTGCGATTTCTATTTCTTTCAAAGTAATTATCAAAATATAATGATTAACGTATTTAAAATGTATTCATAACTATATATGGTTTTAACTTATCAAAAAGTTCATCATAATATTATGCATTAACGCAAAATAATATTACATAATGTGAAATTTAAGAAAATTTTGATTAATGAAGTACTAAAATTGGGTAGCGGAAGAAATATATTTTATAATGATGTGTAATATGAAACACTAGCTAATGATGCATTAAGGAGAAATGCAGGAAATAAAAAAAAAGAGTTAAGTACAAACGCATTTTCATATTCGATCTAATTTCACTTCCTTTCATAGATGGTATACTAATGTGTAGAGTAAAAAAAAAAAAAAAATGAAATAATGTAAAAAATTATCGAAACAAAAAAAATTAAAGTGCAGATGCTTTTTGAATTACATGTAAACAAAAAGTAAAAGTGCTGAGATTTGGAAATATTTTTATATTTCATTGGTTTTAATTAAATTAATTGTTTATAAAATAGCTTAGTAACTCATGCTGTGATGCGCCCCATCTCTCTCTCTCTCTCTCTCTCTCTCTCTCTCTCTCTCTCTCTCTCTCTCTCTCTCTCTCTCTCTCTCTCTCTCTCTCTCTCTCTCTCTTCACTGTAAATATACAAATCCAATTTCTCAATGTTGAGGTTTTTTAACCGTACATTAATTTTCTGTGTGCAGGAAGCAATTTGGAACCACCAATTCAACACATACAACGTTTGGTTACAGTAAGAATTTGCGGCGTAAACCACCGTTTTCTCCAAATTAAACAATGATAATATCATCGCTCTTTGCAATTAATTATCTATTTGCACGCACTTCACTTTTCATTTAAAACTACTTATAATGGATACCATGAATCTGAAGCGTGAACACAGCAATTACTGATGCATATATCAAATAAATAAATAGAGAGAGAGAGAGAGAGAGAGAGAGAGAGAGAGAGAGAGAGAGAGAGAACGGTAAATAATTTTTTTTTAATTATATATATATATATATATATATATATATATATATATATATATATATGTTATATGCTAGTACTGGAAAAATTTCCAGCAAAATATGGCAAATATATTAATACTAATTTATTTTATTATATTGATGAACAAAGTTTACTGCTGTAAAAGGTCTGAATCATGAACCTTTTCGCATGCTTGTAATTATTTATTAATATAAAATGACTACGTTTACATGATGATGTTTAATACGTATTCGTTCAAGACTGATAATGTTATTCTTATGAAACATCGTCAACAGATACGTATAATAAACACCATCATGTAAACATTGTGAACGTAGTAAACATACATTTAAAACTACTCTGCTCATTTCCGTTAAATTTTTTTTTTTAGGTGAATTAATATTGTTTAAATGCAAAGATTGAGAGACAATGCACCAGTGTTTAATATTTTTTTAGGAAGGCCGTGGCCGTCCCCGTTCCACAGAAGAGCCCGCGAAAAGCTCAAGTTAGAGTTTCGGAAGGTTCGGGGTTTCAAAGTAGTATAATGTAATTAGTAAATAGAAGTACCCAATAGGGTTTGATTAAAAAAATATATATATATATATATATATATATTTTTTTAATAATTAAACTATATTTTTAATTACCGTTTTTAATTTTTTTAACGTGAAATTCACTTTTCTTTTTTTTTGTGTGCATTTTCACTTTCATTCATACATTATAATACAAACAAAGCAAGTATTATATAAAAATTAAATGAAGAAAGTACAATATAATGAATATTATAACATGCACATGTATAAAAAAAATTCATAAAACAAAGACATGTAATAATATGCAATAGAAGAAAGTAAGAGTAGAAACAGATTATTTTTTGATGACGTCGATTATAATCTTGTAAGGAACACCGCGTGTTGAACTTTGTTAATATATCTTATCCCATCTTTAAGTATCATTTTCCTATTGTTAAAGTACGGTTTTATGAACCTTAAAACTTGTAAATATTACGTAGTACGATATAGGAGAAAGTTCTCAGCTGAACCTTGAATGAAAGGAAGAAAGTTTTGGCGGTGATGATTTGATGATGATTTTTGTGTTAGCACACATTTGTAAGATCAAACATCAGATCCGTGTCGTGTTATAACGGCAGATTATTATACAACGTTAGACAACATAACGTGTTTATAATATATACTTTATATAGTGGCTTCAAAATATGTTTCCCGATGGACCGTATATTATAGAAAATTTGATTTTTTTTTTTTATAATTAGGAAACATCTCCTATTATATCCCTCCACTTAGGGGCCTTTTTCAAATTTTTTATAATGAATCAAAAGCTTATTTTCCTCTAAAAAATATTTTTTAATAAGAAAAAAAGAAATTAGATTTTTTTTTTTTTTTACATAGGGTTGGATAGGTCTTTTTTGTACCAGCCAACAGTACTACGCTTTACCAAATAGGTTAAAATGAATCCACTAATTAAATCCTTAAACTATTTTTCCTCCCTACTTTTTTAAAAGAATGGTGCCTGACTATGGTTTATTAAATTTCAGATTTTTGGGATCAGTTTTTTAATACTTTTCCCGCTTTAAAATCGTTGTGGATCTTTTTGAACCCCTTTGAAAAAGCTAGGGTTAAAAATGAAATTGTGTGATTAAAAAAAAATGCAACGTTTCAAGCTTTATTTTAATTTTTTGTGTGATATGTTAATTGCCACAAAATAGCTCTATTTTTAAACTTTAAATTTTAATGCATAGACGAACAACATTTATATAAATTCTGGTAAAATATATGAGTCGATTCTACACATGCAATTAACCGTGTTAAAATTTTTTATTATATACTGTATAGGTAAATATGAATAGTATTTCTTTTTTTATAAAATAGCCTACTTGAATATTAATCATTTTTTTGTAAATAATTTATAGTATTTTTACTCTCAATCATTAAATATAATATATAACATTAACATTTTGATGTTAAAGTAGTACTGATGTACAGATTTAAGGATTTAAATTTTTGATTTAATAGGCTTTTCACTACACTTGTTTATTCTATTTTGGTACAGAACATATTTTCAAACAAAATCATATTTTAATATTTTAAAATTTGAGTAGAATCAATGCTAAACAAAAGGAAGAAGATAATCATGTTTTTTGATAACACATTCCTGAGTCAATAACAATTCCATTTCGTATTAACAATGAAAATTGTTTGTATTGTTGATATTTCCTAGGTCAACATCGACTTTTATATACGAGTCATCGTGACAATCGTTAATTTAAAAAACACTTTGGTCCAAATAATATTTTGATGTTAAACTTCATTTAAAGATATTAAATGTATAGTTAAAATATAATTATTTTAATGTTATTTTGATAATTTAATACGCGGAAATTAAATATGAAATTGATTATTTGGCATATAGATCAAACAATATGAAGATCATAATATAATATATATTTTAAAACTATTTAAACTAAAATAGATTGTTATGATCGGAAAAAGTGATTAATTTTATAGTTCCAGTAAACAGAGATGCAGTTTTGCATTGAGCAACATACATGAAGTTTTTTTTTATTGACGTAATGGAAATAGAAAGGGGCAAGCAGGGGGGGGGGGGGGGGAGGGGCAGTTTAATTAAACGAATTTTTACGAAAATTTAGCTCTTTTAGTTTACATTACATAAAATTGATATTACTAATTAAAAATTATAATTTATTAAATTGTTTGGGAATGTTTGTTAACAAACACATATGTAACTTACAAATGTAGTACATGACAAGGAAATAAGCTACAATGAGTTGTAATTTTTTAATTATTGACAATGTTTTTTTTTGTAGTACACTATTACATGTTACTTGCATTAAATAACAATATATCACATATGGCATTGCTTGCATGTTTCATGTTTGCTTCATTACTTATTAAATTTCTAAGTCGTGGCAAATATAAAAAAAAAATTGTACTTGCTCATTTTTTTATAAAGATTTTAATGAGTCATACAAGATAAATATATTTAGTAAAAGTGTGGACCGTGGGAAAGTGCCTTAAATCTAGAATTTTACTTTCTTGCAAACTTAGCATGTAATTTTTATTGCATATTTGGATAAAGTAACCCAAATTATATATTTTTCAGATTTTTTTCTGTATCCTCTAATATAACTTATTTCAGTCCCTTTTCAATCGTGATGCAAAAGTCTGTGACGTCATAATCATGCATTGTTTGTTTATTAAATATTTGCATGACTATGACGTCACAGCATTCCACGATTTTAAAAATGTTAAAAAAGTATAATACGGAACTCCCCATCCTCTATCCAAATTTAAGCGTAAGGTAAGGTAAGGTAAGGTGAGGTAAGGTGAGGTAAGGTGAGGTAAGGTGAGGTAAGGTGAGGTAAGGTAAGGTGAGGTAAGGTGAGGTAAGGTGAGGTAAGGTGAGGTAAGGTTAGGTAAGGTGAGGTAAGGTGAGGTAAGGTGAGGTAAGGTGAGGTAAGGTGAGGTGAGGTAAGGTGAGGTAAGGTGAGGTAAGGTGAGGTAAGGTGAGGTAAGGTGAGGTAAGGTGAGGTAAGGTGAGGTAAGGTGAGGTAAGGTGAGGTTAAAAAAAATCCCATATATGAAAATTATGAAAAAAATTTAAATGTTCTCCTTTACATCCCCTATTACTAAAATATCAGGTGTACAAATTCGAGCTAGTTTTTAAGTTATGAATTTTTAAAGTTGACTACTTTAACATGGAGAAATGGAACTTACCATGTTAAATTAGTCAACTTTAAAATTTCATAACTTAAAAACTAGCTTGAATTTGTACACCTGATATTTTATATACTGTTAGGGGATGTAGAGGAGAACATTCTAAATTTTTTTCATAATTTTCATGTAAGGGATTTTTTTTTTTTTTTTTTTTTAACATTAGGCGTGTTACCTAGCTGTTCTACCTAGCTTACCCTTATTAATATTAACATTGATTTCTGCTTGGAAATTGTAGCACAACATTTTGAAAAGAAAACTACATAATTTTAATGTTTCTTTTTTTCTTAGTGTAAAATTATTAATTTATTACTTTCTAAACGATCAAATTAAATTTTCTGAACTTCGATATATTAAATCAGAAGTCACCATAAACATTTTCTTTTTTTTTTTCATTGTGGCTTTTTTATAACATCAGATATAAATTTTTTGCAATTAATTTTTTTGGCTTCGTTAATAAACTAAATTAATTCCAAGAATAAGAAATGAAAATATTTTTGTGGTTAAAAATATTAAAATAAACTTTCGTTAAAAAAAAAGGTATTGTATCGGTTAACTTTATACTATTAATTATTTCTTGTGAATTGATTTATTTTTGTTAACAATGCTCTAAAAGTGTAAAAACTTTCTTATTTTTTTTAAAGGTGTGTATCGAAGGAGAAATGCTAAGAAATGGATTATAGTCTTTTATTACGCAATATTATGTCTGGCATTATTTAATGACTCGGCCTGTAAACTAAATGTATTTTTTAATAATAAAATAATCTGGATATCTTAATTGCATTGTTTATCTTTGTTCAATTATTAATATGATTTTTTGAAATATTTTTCAGCAAAATATGAAATTAATTTTTTGTAACATAAATTTACAAAAATAATTGTATTATATTTTTAATTATTGTATATATAAACATTGTTTTCATCATTATATTATTATGCCGGTATTACACGATACAATTTTTTTTAACTATTGCATGCAATTTTTCCTTTCAAGAAAACTCCCTCTCCATTTGTTTGTGTGGAGATGAAATTTTCTTGCAAGGAAAAATTGTATGCAAAATTGTATCGTGTAATACCGGCTTTAAATAGCACATTTTCAGGGGTCTTTTGAAAATAAATAAAGAGCTTTTTTTTCCTCTAATTTTTTTTAATACCAAAAGAGTAATTTCGAGTTTTTTTTTTTTTTTTTTACATATATTTGGACAGGAAGGTGGAAATACCACAAAATCAGCTGACTTGAAGCCTCTATTGTCAGCCACGTGTTGTGTCTAAGGTGCTAATCAGCCGTTCCGACACTTTCCCTTCAAGATTTTAGTCCCATTTTACATCACACATGTGTGATATAATATATTGATGTTGATGAAATATTGATTTTTTTTTATTTGCATAACACTTTAGACATCAAACGGGCCCAACAATAAAGGTTATTATCAATGTAGTGAGATAGGGAAATGAACTTCATTATTATTCAAGCTGATTTTGTTGCATTGATTCATTTTATTCTATTTTGAACTTATTTATAAGTTTTTTTTCTAATTCAAATTAGTTTGTGTATCTTCTGACGATAGCTGTGTCCATATTTTAAATTTCGCTTTATAAATAATGTTCCCATAAAACGTTTTGAGAAAATTAAATTTTTGATACAGTTGACTATATTCTCAAACACGTTTTAATTGTTCTTTATAATGTATAATAGAAGCTACTGTATACTGTACTAAATAATAATAAAAATATATTCCACGTTAATATAGGTATTAAATATGAATTGATAAATGACTTATCAGTAAAATATAATGAGTTATAAAAAATGTTATAGTAAATTAAAGATTTTTGCTAATTAAGTTCAATTTCTTATCGTTTCACCCAAATAGTGACCTGTATGGCTGAAAATGTTTTTCGAGTTCTTATGATCGTGGGTAATACACTATATGTAATTCCGTCAAATTAATAAATTAGTGTTAATTGCCTAGATATCAATATTTTTTTAATTTTGACAGTTTATTCCATCGCCTGCTCATAAGAGATTTAGGACTATATAATTATTTCAATAGGTATTAAAAAATGTAATTGAAAAGTGTAACAATTTGTAACAAATGTGTATATAATAATACTATATTTTTATAGACATATTTATATAGTTAAGTATTATAGTATTATATAATAAGATTTATTGTTAATAAAATATACCTTGTTATATTATACAATGTATATGCAAGTCATTAAAAATAACAATAATAATGTAGATCAATAGACTCATTCTTATAAGAATCATTTCTATTTGTTTACTAATGTGTTTTTGATACATTAATTGGGTGGAATAAAAAATATAAATACAGATACTCAAGTATTTATTCCGCTGAAAAAAAAAATGTATTAAAAGATTAATTGGAAGAAAATAAACAAATTGCAATAAGAAATTCTGTGTTCATCTTAAAAAAAATGTCATCAATTTTTTACATTTATTTTTTACAAACATAACGATTTACTATAAATATATTGTCTATTTCTTTCAACAATAATAGGTCTGCTAGTAAATACACAATCAGATGATAACTAAGAATCATATTTTCCTAATGTTCCCTCAGAGCGTACTTGATTAGGCTAATCAAGTACGCTCTGGTTCCCTGTACAGTACAGAAGGTCATATGATTATTGATTCATAAATCAATTTAGCGGTTTTCAAAATTTTTGTCTCAAGTCCCAGAGAATATTCAATTCAAAGATGATGTCCCATTTTTGCTTCCCCACTGCTTTACTATTTCCCTACCTTATCAACCATATTTATTATTTATTTTATTTGTTTATTTGAACATATAGGTTGTACAAGCAAAACAATATATAATAAACATGGATGTTGATCAAAAACAATACAAAATCACTAACAAAGAGAAAAAACAAACAACAATCATTTATAACAATAAAACAAACAGATGAATTTAAAATTGTAAAAATTTTGTTGGCAATTTATTTGCAAAAAACATCTTAATAGAATAGAATTCCTTGTTAATTAATATTAATTCCAGTTTTGATTTGAAAAGAGAGTCACTCTTTTCATATAGCCTTGGTCGCCATTACCCGATTTTCATGAAGTCCCAAACGAAAAATCTCACTGTCCCAAATTTGGGACGCGTCCCGTAGTTTGAAAACCTCATAAAAATTATTATTTATTATGTATTTATGAAAAGACTTGTTGATTTTAGTCATTGCGCTGAGACTTGTTTCCAAACATTTTGCTTTTGGGAGGTAGTTACTGTCATTATCGATGCATGATAAGCTACAATTTTCTCTACTTTTAAGGTAGAGATAACACGGATAAGCTGACCCAATGCTAAAAAAATCACATTCATGAAAATTATGAAAAAAATTTAAAATATTCTCCTCTACAAAATTTTTTTGACTAATATAACATGGAAGTTCCATTTCTCCATGTTAAATTAGTGAACTTTAAAAATTCATTTAACTAAAAAACTAACTCATTTTTGTATACCTGATATTTTATCTACTGTGATAGGGGATGTAGAGGAGAACATTTTAATTTTTTTTTTCATAATTTTCATGAATAGGATTTTTTTAGCATTTGGTCAGCTGATCCTTATTATCTCTACTTTTAAGAGAGAAAGAAAATTCACAAATTACTTTTCATAAATAATTTTTACTCTTCAAGTTACATAACTAATCTTTGTACATTATAAAATCGTCATAAATTGTGATTTCCTTTCACGAATAAATTTTATAACTTATACGTCTTTATTATAATATGTGGCGCAGTGCGCTTGACCGGGTCTCGTCAGATCACCGAAGTCAAGCAACGCCACGCGTGGTTAGTAGTTGGATGGGTGACCATTTTCAACAAAAACCATGTTTCCCACCCAGGGGTAAAACGTTGCGCTTTTCCACTATATGTGGTTCCCCTGGCTTTGGACCATTGCACTTCCGGTTCATTGACAAAAGCTGTAGCGTCCATCCTGGCTGAGGTTTCCACGTTTCCCTCAGCCGCAGGCAAATGCCGGGATGGATTGCAAGGCCGTGGCCGCCCCCGTTCCGGAAGAGCCCTCGAAACGCTCAAGTTAGGGTTTCGGAAGGTTCGGGGTTTCAAAGTAGTATGTAATTAGTAAATAAAAATACCCAATAGGGTTTGATTTAAAATTAAAAACAAAATAATATAACTTATATCAATAAGTCGGTATACAATTTACTTAAACAATAATTTAAAATATTGCGTTATATTAGAAATTTTCATGTAATATAATATTCACATGGCCAAAAATCTTCGATTTATTATGAACCTTGAAATTTTCTCTCCTTAAATCCACGTGTTCCAAACAGGCTTACTTTAATATGTTTGAATGAATGCACAAGGTTACTCACTTGTTTACCTAAATATGTACCCATCATTGTTACTTAATGTGGCAACAATGAGCCTGCAAATAAAAAATGTTAAACACTTTTTACTGTTACATTAAGGGTAAGGTAACACCAAGGAACAGTTCATTCCCTAGTAACACGCCCAACGTTAAAAAAAAATTTCAAATAGGAAATTATGAAACATATCTTAAAATGTTCTCCTCTGCATCTCCTATATAAATAGTTAAAATATCAGGTATACAAATTTGAGCTAAATTTTGAGTTATTAATTTGTATACCTGATATTTTAACTACTGATAGGGGATGTAGAAGAGAACATTTTAAGATATGTTTCATAATTTTCATGTTTGGGATTTTTTTAACGTTAAGCGTGTTACCTTACCCTCAATTAATTAATTAATTAATTGATTGATTGATTGATTGATTGATTGATTGATTGATTGATTGATTGATTGATTGATTGATGGTCTTAATTCACGAAGGAAGAATAAGTACCTCATTATAAGACTAATACGAAATTGAAGTATGATTTTATTTTATTGTTCTAAGAAAATACATTTCTTTACAAATTAACTTTAGTTTCAAATTTCGTTTAATAAAAAATCAATATTTTTTTTCCTCTTATGATAAAAAAAAAAATACATTTTTTAACTGTTTGATCTTTAAGAGTGTATTATACTTAAAATCCAAATTGAATGTATAAAATAATATGAATTTACTTCCATATTTATATAAATTTAATTAATCAGATTACTACCAAATCAATAATTAAATAACTTTGTAAAATATTAGCAATCTACACGTATTTGAAAAATGATTGCATAAAGTATGTTGATATTTAAATAAACTCCCTAAATGATAATAAAAATAAAATATTACTGTAATATCAATAATAAAATATACATCATATATAATGTTAAATTATCTTCCAATAATAAAGAGAATAGATTTGACCTAAATAAATTATATATACATATTTGATATTTAAAAATACAAGGTCTTAAATATGGTCAAGTTTATAAATAAATACATTTTGGTAAGGAGTTTTATAGTACTATATATTTTATAATTATATACCCCCTTATTAATAATATATACTAAGGGGACTTACTATTTTGATAGTGATATTAAGGACCTTGACAGCGAGTCTACAGGTGAATTTCCCCTATACCTGTTTTCCCCTCTACATTTGTATTTCCCCTACCATATGAGCTAAACTCTATGGATCTTAAACAACCTGGAGAATATGTCAGTATAATCTTGATAGTTTGCGAATGCACGTGAATATTCTTGTCCTGGATTTTTATTATTATAGTGTATGGTGATATTTTTTTACGTTTTGTGTAATTTTTTATTAGGAAAATTATTTTATTAAAAATTTTTTTGGTATGTACTTTTTTATTTTATTTATTTTTTTTTGGAAACGGGGTTTGATTTTTTGATAATATATGTGCATTTTTAAGTGAATATTTAATAATATTGTTTTTATTTGTGAGTTTATAAAGTGAATGACTGGCATAATATTTTTATTGTCATCTTGGGCATGCTGTGAAGTTAATTGAGTGTATAGAAAAAGATAAAGCGTTAAAATTACACGGTTAATTATTAATTTGTGATAGTTTGATATATCAATTTTATGGACAATTTTTTTATAGTAAAGGACGTAATTCAAGCATAAAATATGTCACTATTAAATTAAATGAACCATAAACTTTTTTATTAATTTTATTTTCAGTAAATTTTATAAACAATGAAAATTAGAATTATATTCAATTGCTAATATTTATATCTGTTTTTTTACTTGATTTGTAACAATATTTAATAAATATATTCTTAGCGTTTTACACAAATTATATTGAAATATCATACTAATATAGTAATATACTAGTTGCACGAGAGTTAAAAGGGTGCAAAGTTCTTATATATTTATGTCTGCGGAGACTCAAATGCTTGCAAGTTTATAATTAATTTTAACTTCATTAAATTAAACAAAGATATGTTTTAAAAAATACATTCTATTACATTTTGTTATCTTTGTATGGAAAGGCATTCATTTAGTGAACTAATACTGAATTAAACAAATTAAAAATCGATCGTTAGTATATTATTATAATATTCACACACGTGTTTCAAATCTAGTGATATAAAAAAAAATGATTGGTTAAATTTTAATAATATGAAGAAATGTTTACAACATCAAAAGTTTGGTCTAAATTATTTAAAGGTTGCGAACACGAATGTTATTCACGCTTCAGTTATTAAAGTTCACTTTCATTCTTTAAATCATAATAAAGTGAGTCTTATAACGGAATAAATTTAGAACATTTGTATTCTAAAGTTTATCATTTTCACTTTCTTCCTATATAACAAAATGTTAACACGATAACTATTTAGGCAACGTAGTTTTTATGGCAAATATAATTTTAATTACAATAATTATTATTACATTAACAGGATTTATATTTTGATATTAAATATGACATTTAATTGAATAAAAAATTTGTAATATATATGTAGTGAAAATTGAAGTATCGTATTTAAATATTGAAAAATAGATTCTACTAAGAGGGGAGGGGTATTCGTTAAAAAAAAAAAGCTGTATATAGTGGCAAAAAAACTCCCTAATTATTACTTCAGTTGAAAAAAATTAATTTATGAATTTTAAATTTTAATGGATAACGTAGTTGAAAAGGATGTTTTTCGTGATTTTTTAATAGCGTGTTGTTATAATCAGCTCATATTTGAATCAAAAGAGAGATCATCTTAATCGGAGCTCGAACCCGTATATCTCCCGCTTGTCCGACAATCGGAAGATGTGCCATGGGCTTGAGCCCCGATTAAATCAATCTTTCTTTTGCCACATTTTTGGGGAAGCGGAAGATACGGGTTCAAATCCCACTTGAGTCAATCTCTCTTTTGACACATTTAAACTTTTTACAACACGAAAAACCAACTTTTTCAATACTTCCCGTATTCTCGATAACATAATTATACAACTACATATTAATTTTGTTGATACTGTACACTCAATTTAAAGTTCAAGCTTTTAACACCTTTTTACATCATATATCTCTGTATATCATATCTGTATATTTATGCATATCTGTATAATTATGCAGATTTCAGTAGATTAAATGAAGTCATTTACTTAAAAATTTCGTACACATTCAAATTCTTGAAGTATTGATCGAACAATAGGGAGTTTCAAAGAGGGAAATATTCATAGGTATGGAGCGTACGTAATTAAATCATAAATTATTTCCATATATCAACAGTTATTTCATTAAAAAATTTGGTACCAGCTGTTTTTTTTATATATATAAATATTGCAGCAACAACAACACCCATGAAAGGATAATTATGAAAGCTAACTTTAGAACAAGATAATTACACATACAGATTGCCTAAATGTTAAACTTACGATGAGGATTAACCTAAAATTTAAAAAAACAGCTATCATGTTAGGTTTGTATATTTTGTCACATATAATAAAGAACATGTAAATAAATATTGCAATATATTTAATAAATGTATTAATTTAAGAAATATAATATTAAAAATATATATTCAAATTTAAAAGCCAATATAAATATTAATTTTTTATTAATTTTTTAATATTTAATTTAGAAGTTAAAAAAAAAAGTAAAATGTTTATTTTAAATTTTATAAACAATTATAAAGGTAGCTGTTTTTTCAATAGATTAATAATTCAAATGATTGTTCATTTCAGTGGTCAAAGGTGTCAAATTAAAAATGAATTTGGTTTTTGGTTATGGAGAATAAAATAATTTAAAATAATGTGATACATATTATTATGACATAAAAATTAAAAAAATAAAATATTTATGCAAAACAAAGCAATAAAAATTTCTCATGTTAGCTTTAATGGGCGCGATTCACGAAGAAGTTTAACAGATTTCTAACCACGTTTAGCTTAACCACGTTTAACTATACCTGTTTTACGTGTTAAACCACCTAGTTAAACGTGATTAAGCTAAACGTGGTTAGAAACCTGGTTAACTGCTTCGTGAATCGCGCCCAAATTGATACCATAACAAAGATAACCAGATTTTTCACTAACCGCGGTTAGGGTATATAGGGTTAATCTGTACAAGTCATTTGTAAATTGTACCCAATCAGTTTATAGACTTTATAACATATTTTTCAGCAACAAATATATAATATATGTCCATATTAAATAATTGTATCTTCTTTGTTATAGAAAATAAAATGAGACACACACCCAGATGATGGATACCTCCATTAATATAGACGATAGTGAGTTGAGTGCCAAGGGTTCATTATTACCTGGTGCCTCCGATATAATTGTTCCATGCGTGGACAGTGCCGGCTCGAGGCTCATGCCTCCATCAGACTCTAGTGACGAAGAAGAAGAGGACCCTAGTATAGAATCTACCACAATCACCTCATCGCCGGAACCTTCCCTCAGGTCCGCAGCGTCCTTGGATAAAAGAGGAAGGACGCGAGGATGTTCAAGGGGTGAGTGTTTATCATTGGTTGTGTCCCATTTCATTGTTGTGATCACTATGCAGTTGTAGTGAACTCTTTGGTTGTGTTCCATTTCATTGTCATGGTCACTATGCACTTGTAGTGATCGTATGAACCCTTTGGTTGTGTCCCATTTCATTGTTATGGTCACTATGCAGTTGTACTGATCGTATAAACCCTTTGGCTGTGTCCCATTTCATTGACATGGTCACTATGCAGTTGTAGTGATCGTATGAACCATTTGACTGGGTCCCATTTCATTGTTATGGTCACTATGTAGTTGTAGTGATCGTATAAACCCTTTGGTTGTGTCCCATTTCATTGTCATGGTCACTATGCAGTTGTAGTGATCGTATGAACCCTTTGGCTGTGTCCCATTTCATTGTTATGGTCACTATGCAGTTGTAGTGATCGTATGAACCCTTTGGTTGTGTCCCATTCCATTTTCACGACTATTAAGGATTGAACTCAGTTGATTGAGATCTCGGAATCGGCTCCCTTAAATAATACAAAATTTGCAGAGAACTTAGAACTCACCATTAATAGGTGGCATGTAAATTTTGAAGTGGATCGATCTTATCAGTTTTGAGAAAACTGAGGTAGAAATTTAACATTGGCTTTATGGACGAAAACCGAATATGGAGCTGTTGTGAGGAAACCGTCCCCTTGAATCTGCTAAGCGATTCATTTTTAGAGCATTCTCGATTTTTAAAATTTATTTTATTCGATTTCGTCTGACAGAAATTTCTTTTGACTTGCGTAGTAACAGCTCTGAGGTCAATCGTTAAAAAAGTTTTACTCGATCGAGTCCTGTACTTTGATCGCTATATATTATGCAGCTGTTGTAGTGCATCATTGTATATATATATTATGAACTCTAGGGTTGTGTCCCATTTCAAGTCTTCTGTACGGGCTCTAGCTCTAAATGATGACTGTGCAGCAATGCCTATACATTTGTAATAGGTCTCATACAATGAGTTTTACGTTTTTAAGCTAATTTTTAGTGGATAAAGGGGGTGCAGTATAATATTTATAATAAAGTAGGGGATAAAATAGTGTTTTAAAATGTAATTTTGTGCCGTTATATAATTACAACATGAACCAGACAAATCTGTTTATAGGAACAATATGACTTTTTTTTTATGAAGAAGTTTATTGGAAGAAAACCTAACAAATGACAAGATCTTCCTAAAAATTGTCAATTACTTAGCATTTCTTTCTTGGAGATGCAGTAAAGAAAACAAGCGATCAAGCTATCCATAGGTGTAAAGTGAACAATGTAAATTCAGTAGTCATGGCTCCATCTATCTAAATACCATGTAGAAATATAACATTATTTGGTATGAAGTATTACGTTCATTTTATAATATTCATGCTGTTTTATCAACTTTATGTTAATATTCTGAAAAGCGATACGTGCGTGACATTGGACTAATTTTTTAACACTAATCTATATATACATTCTGTAGTAAAATATGTAGCAATGTTATTGAATTTTTGTTAAGAAAGTTCAAGATCTGCGCAAATCTAAATACTGGTTATTTTTATTAATTTTTTTTTTTCTATCGATTAAAAAAAATCATAGAAAATTGCGGTCATTTTGCATCATAATAATTTTAATTTATTTCCATTTTTACGTCACGGTGTTTGAAAAATATAATTCAGATTAAATTTTATTTCACGATTTATTTCTTTTGAAGATTTCTTTCCTTCTCTAATCATTAAATAAACTTAAAAATATAATTAAATATCCACGTATGGAAGTAATTTTTAATTATAAAAAATGAAAATTTGCTATTTATAACTAAGTTTTAAAGAAATAACCTTTTTTATTAATTGCTTGTAAAGTATTAAATTATTTATATATAAAATATTATTTAATATTATAAAAATGACAATGTAAAATTTCATATTTGTTTTTATTTAAAGTAAAATTTTAAATCACTAACATTAAAATAAAACATAAAATAATGCACTGAAAACTGAAATAATATGACATGGCATAAATTTTCAAGGGTAACTTCCCACAGCAAATATTAAATTTTTTGTTATGAACTAAATACAAGTACATAGCTATCATTAAAAAATTGATCTTCGATAGTAAATTAAAAGCTGGACCACCTACAGTGTTATGATGCAATGTCAATTAAGAATCATAAAACATGAAGAAGATTGATGAACCATACTATTTGTGACGTCACAGGTTTTTCTATGTGGTAAATACTTGTTTAAATCAACCTAGAAATTTAGTGAAGAGTTGGTGACGTAAAAACTTTGCCAACTGTGTAAGGTCAAAATACTTTACAACTAAGAAACAGCTATTTATGACATTCGTAATTTTATTTTTGTTGGTCAGTATTTTTACTGTAAAATGTATACCTCGATATATAAAAAATTATTTTGGAAATCCGAAATAATTAACATCTCGTTTTTTTTTTTTTTTTTTTTTTTTTTATGAAGTAGTCATTAGTAAAGTGTAATACTTTTTGGTTCCAAGAAATTTGCAAAATTCTTCATATAAACCAGAAACGCGAAGCTTTGAAATTTGTAAAAAAAAAAAGAGGTTATTTGAAATTATTTCCATCACTTACCTGGTTTGACTAAGGGAACCACATAAACTGATTTAGAACTTGGGCTGTAATTTTTGATAATATAAAAAATCTCCCTTTGACTGTACACCTCTGGACACCACGAACTTTACTCCTGCCTCATTTGCTAAAGCTGCAGCTTCAATATGACAGAGATTCAGATTTGCAATTTTGATTGATGTAAGAAGAGCAGCCAGTCTATCAATATCAAAATAGTTTTGGTTCACCACGCCTCCATAGACTGCGTGGTAACGTCTACAAACAAAGCAGGAGTAACGTTCGTGCTGTCCAGAGGTCAATCAATATCAAATATAGCGTTGATTTTAACTATTTTGTTAATTAAGGTAATTGTTTGAGGTAATTACTGTACTAGTATGTAATGAAGCCCCTGTACTGTATCATGAATTCGATCATGTGTAGCATCATATTATTATGAGCTTACTATGTAGATTTGATCAAAGATGATTTAATATTATATTTTTTATGTGAACCAATTAAAAGTATGTGTGTAACAAATATATTAAAAAAAATATTTACTCGTGGTGTACGTGGGCTATACAATATATCCTTGGGCATTAAAAAATAAAGACTTGAACTTGGCCTTAATAATATAACCATCAAAAGTAAGTACCATTTTTACAGCATGTATTACTCGTAAATATAAGTAGACATAGTTATAAGTTCTATAGTAGATTGATTGCGTATTTTAAATGGTAAAAAATGCATAATCCTTGAGACTTGTTTAAAAAAATAATAGCCACACCCAATTTATAGTAAAAAAATAATTTTATTACTCTTAATCGAAGAGTATATAGTATATTTAATGGAAGCTTCAAGTTTTTCCCGGCGGGAAAATTTTCTCCATAAGCCTCCATGTTGGAAAATTTGAATTTTTTTCTCGGTTACTATTAAAGCAATCAATTTGAAAATATTTCATACCTCCCCCCTTTTAGGAGTTTTCTGATTATAAATCAAGAACTCATTTTTCTGTAAAAAAATTCTATTGCGTCAAAAAAAGCAATTTCGAGTTTTTTTTTTACATAGATTTAGATAGGACAGTGGGAACACTGCAAAATCAACTGACTTGAAGCCTCCATTACGTCTGTTACGTTGCCTATGCAACATTGCCATGGAGTCTATGGATATCTTTATTATATTTATTATTGACTCTGAGTACTCTTTTTACCTCTCCGAAAATTGAACGCTTCAGAATGTAAGTGCTATAAACCATAAAGTTTTGATGCAATTTTAGACCTTATGGATCTAAAATTGCATCAAAATTTTGTGGTTTACAAACATATATTAGGGGCATACATGACCAAAATGTGTCAATTGCCCCAAAATACCAACCAGTCAATCAATCAACAAACACATATTCTGAAGCCACGAATTGCAAATCTCTTTTAGCTACAGAAATAAAGAGGAACAACATTTATAATGTAGTTAGGTGTACGTACTTTTTTGTTACACTAAAATTACTGCATGATCGAATGTAATTATAATGAAGCTAACTTATAATTTACATAAATTTAACCAACATGTAACATGTGGGAAATATAATAAAAAAAAATAAAAAAAAAAAAAAAAAAACATTAATCACATGGTACGGAGAGTACTTCAGATGTGCTACATAACTTTGTTCAATTTAAAAATACTAGGGTATTTTTATTAAAAAATAAATTAATATATTTTTAAATAAATATTTATATAAATAATTTTTTATTATTTTTAATATTATAATTATTTATTTTATATTAAAATGTTTTAATTTTTGTTATAAATTATAATATCATATTTATTATATGAAATTTAAAAGGTGTTATTTTTAAAATATATTTTAATATTTTATATAAATATTCAATTTTTGTTCGCAATAGAGTAATATGAAAATTCATAATGAAGCCACGCTGTCTTCGGAATTGGGGAAATTTCATTTAATCGTAGTAAGTCATGAACGTTGGATGTTAGATAGTTCAATAAAATTATAAATTAATTATTATATATTATAACATTTCGAACGAAGTCCTTAGTTAAATGATCGATGCTGTAAATATTATAAAATAGAACTCCCTAATTAAGGACCTACACTGCGATTTTTTTAATATAATGAACTTTATTTGTTCTATTATATTTATTGTTCAGTAAATAAAGTGAGCATCCATAAAAATGCCACATAAAAAAGAATTTACCAAGTTATATTACTTATACTTGCTCTTTTTTAAAACATAAAATATGAGTCTTACATCAGGTATCTCTAGGTACCTTATAATCAGTCTCAGATCACCTGAGGAAGATAGAATTTGACTCTCGAAACGTAGTGATATGTGTAGTACATGCAAGTGTTAGTGACGTGCACGAACACTATATAAGTGACCATCGCAACATACTACACACAGAAGGATTACATCGAACACCGGCAAAAGTAAAAAAAGTGAAATAAAATACATTCAGTATAAATTCAATTTTTTATTGGTCATTTTCAAATACATACAGACACAATCATAATGAAGGCACTCTGCATGAGATGGTAAGACACTACAAACACATACACATAAATATTCTATCACACTAAAAAATAAATCTTAAATATATTTCACAAATCCGGAACTAGAAAGCAACAAAATGTTTAAATTTTACACGATATAAAATGAAGGAAAGTTTATAACGAGCTATTTCATTTTTATCTTTTTTATCCATATATGGTTTAACCTCTCATATAATGATGAATCTTAAATATTATTTATGTTCGTATATGTTATAACAATATTGCATTATCACTTCCCATCATAAGTAATACCTGCATGTCATTGTTCATGTAGATACAGTAATGCGAAGAAAGTACACATAATGACATCACAAATGTTATGATCTCCAATAGAGGCTTCAAGTCAGCTGATTTTTTTGGTGTTCCCACCGTCCTATCCAAACCTATGTAAAGAAACGTGAATTTGTTTTTTCATTAAGAAAATTTTTTAGGGATAATGGACAACATACGTATGAAAAAATTTTATTGCAGAAATGAATAGAAGGTACCAAACTATGCTACTCTGAATTTTTTCAGATTTTTTTGAGACCCAGAACTATTTTTAAATATTTATTGAAAGTCCTGCGATTCTAGTTGGCACCTCTGCAGCCTTAATAAAAAGGATATAGACTGGACGCCTATTGATACCTCCAGGGGGCGTGGCCGCACTTTCAATAATTATTTAAAAATAGTTCTGGGTCTCAAAAAAATCTGAAAAAATTCAGAGTAGCATAATTTGGTACCCTTTATTCATTTCTGCAATAAAAAAATTTCATGTATGTTGTCCATTCTTTTACAAAATTTCGGTCCAAGTTGAAAAATACAGTTGATAATGCAAGATTTAGATTTTTTACTTACTTTATTACTGAGAAAAGTTAAAAAACGACTGCTGCATTTTCAAGTGCAAAGATGGACCTTATCGACACAAATGAGCATCGCGAAGCGCACTCAATTGAATCCTCTATAGATTAAAATGCAGATTTGTAATTTTTGGAGGTGTAAGAAGAGCACCCAGTCTATCAATATCAAAACAGTTTTGGTTCACCACACCTCCATAGACTGCGTGGTAACGTCTACAAACAAAGCAGGAGTAACGTTCGTGGTGTCCAGAAGTGTACATGTCAATAATATTTATGCTCATATGAAGAAAGTACTTACTGTCATACATTGTAAGTACAAAAAAAATTGCTTATAAATATGACTTGATCAATTTATGTTAAGTAATATAAGTAAAAGTATGTTTTCACTAAAAAAAAAAGGAATTTAAGTTATGAAATATGCTTACTGCAATGAGTATAAAATATATTTTTTTAAATAATTTTAATGGATTTATGTATATAATTGCATACATCCTACATTAATATATAATTCAGGAAGGAATTATTGCTACGAATTTATAGACCAACATCATTGTAAAAAAATATACATTTTTTTTCAAATTTGATTATAATCAAAATACATGCTTAATAAATCATCATATATCAATGTCAATTTAAAAATAAAAACAAGCCAATATGAAGCCAATATGGTACGTTTCTAATCCGTCTCTTTATCCCCTTCTCTTTATCTCTATAATACGATGGAATTTTTCTCAAAAAAATGTATTATTTTTAATAAATATTATAAAATAGCTCAAAATGTAATCAAATATATATATATATATATATATATATATATATATATATATATATATATATATATATATATATATATATATATATATATATATATATATATATATATATATATATAGCTCTTAAAAAACAAAGTCTCTATAAGAAATGCCATGAATGTGATAAACCTAAAAAGAAAAACAAAAAAAAGATAGTTATTCATAATATGATACAGTATAACAAATCTTAGTTCACGTCCGACTCTATGACGCCAGAGTCCAGACTATCGCCCCCTATCTCTGCATTTATAAAATCTACAAGATGGCCGCTCCGCGCAGCCAAATTCACACGTAAACTAAAAGATTTGTAATACTGTATAACATGTAAGAGTTCTTTGTTTGTTTTTCTGACGCGAGTGTTTGAAGTTAACAAGAAAACTTAAATAAACATGGACGAAAGAGTGAAAGTGAAAATTTTCTCACTCTCATTTAATTGAGTTAACGCACGATCTTCTAATTAATATATTAAAACTAATATTGCACTTCTACACTGTCAGAAAATATTGGTAACATTTTAAATAAAATTCAACTTTTGTTTATGTCTTTATATAAATCAAAGTCTTCTGCTGGTTTTTTTGTTAACAAAGTTTTGTTGGTGTGTCTGGTAAAGGGAATAACATGATAAATGAATGTTATTTGCAGGTAACTAGCGCCAATAATGCCATTACGTTCTGTGCTCTGGTGGCAAAATCAAGTACTACAAGTAATAATAAAAAGGCTTCATCGGACACACATTATCTACAATTGTTTTGTAGAGTAGAAGAAAAAAATAAAATGCACAATTATTATTTAAAATAAAATAGTGTAACTTTTAAAATCCTTGACTAAAATAATGTTTATTTGTTTACATAAAACATTTACTTATAACAAGTGATACTAGCGTCCTTGTAAGACATTTATAAAATTTTTAGTCTATCATCATAGGAAAGTTCAAGCCACGTTCGTGTTAATTATGTTGGCCTTCTAAATAAAATATTGCAAGTATTTTTGTATTGTCAATTTTCATTCATAAAATTATAATACGAGTTTGTATTTATTTAAAGACTAAAGTAATGTATATTTTTTGAAATTTTTTAAATCTCTATAGGATAATAGTGAATATTTAAAGCCAAGATGAACCAAATATTGAATTTTCATCTATACGTATAATAACAATTTTTCCCATGCGATTTGCTTCTTGAAAAATAATAATAATTAAAAAAAAAAAAAAAAACACGAGAAGTTGGTGTGTATTTTATACCATAGACTCCATTGGAGACTATGGGGGATATTCACAAAGCACTTTAACCCCCAATTTAGCCCCGATTTTTAACCCTGGTGCTTAACATGGTGCTAAGCTATGAGCTTAACATGGTTAGCCCCTGGTTTAGTACCATGTTTAGCACCAGGGTTAAAAATCGGGGCTAAAGTGGGGGTTAAAGTGCTTTGTGAATGTCCCCCTATATGATTGTTCTCATATATATATATATATATATTATAATTTATATAAAAGTATATTAGGTGCAAAATTAAATCAAATTTTATATATTTAAAATATTAACAAAGGCAAAAGGCCCGATTTAGGGCTCACTAAAATGTGACTTGGAAAAATGGAAAATTGAGTCTAGGACTGAAATCGGACCTTAAGCCTTTGTGAATGCCCCTTTTAATCACTTACAAGAAAACTCCCTAGTGCATTAATTTAATATTATTATAATATAAAATTAAATTAAATTATCTAAACAAATTATGCTATAAATTCTATTATTTAAATTCATTGTTCTGCTATTTTATATAGATAAAAAAAAAATAGAATTCAAACTCTGGTAACTGCAACAATCTTTTCAAGTTCTTAAGTTACATGTTTGTATCTGATTTGTGGATTTATCATACATAATTATGATGCACTAAAAGTACGAGTCTACTACAAAGTATATCATCAATCACATTAATTGTCAACATACCCCGTTACAAATGACCGGTATAGTGACCATTACTCCAACGTACTGATAAGGCAAATTTTTGTCAGAACGCCAAAAACGTAGCTATAAATCCAGAGTCGTGAGCAGACTATTATAAAAATCTGATGTATTTTATGATAATACGAAAGTAGGAAATGGAATAAATTATATTGAAACGGATATAAAAATATTTTTTATGTGTGAAAAATATTATTTAGCGATTGTTCTTATGTGATACTAGAGTTATATATAGAAAAAAAAAATTGTTAATACTTTTTCTATAAATAATATTATCATGTTCATGGTTTAAAAAGAGAATTCCGAAGGTTTTTTCTATTAATAGATTTTTTTTTTAATTATATTTCCCTCGTGAATAAATAACAAGTCAGAGGCAGGAGACTTAAAAGAGTTCAATAAGAACAAATCGCTTCCCGGAAAAAGCCCAGTAAATCCCTGAAAACATAGCACAAAAGAAACAACAATTAATACAATACAAGCAACATCAATAAATATATTATAACTAGTAAGCATATAATTTTTACACTTGTCTTATTTACAAAGTATTTATACAAACTATGAATATATGCCTTTAATTTAGTGTATTGTGTATCTGAGATCCAGTGGAATCTGAGATTCCTTTCTTATTATTTATAAATTTATAATAATCATATAAATATTTTAAATTTCCACCTCAATAATGTAAAAATAAAATTAATATAATAATTATGTTTTAAATTGCATGCACATATAATACAAAAATTATATCTGACTAATTTAACACGGAGAAATTAATGAAACTCCCATGTTAAATTATTAACTTTAAAAAACAATAACTCGAAAACTAGCTCGAATTTGTACACCTGATAATTTAGCTACTAATAGGGGATGTAGAGGAGAACATTTTAAGATATGTTTCATAATTTTCGTGTGGGAAAATATTTTTAACATTGGGCGTGTTACCTTACCTTTAATTAAAAATACCCCTATTATAGTTTACCTAAAACCAAAATAATTTCACTATGATTTTGAAAGGACAAAAATTCATGAATGGAATGTAAAAAAATTCCAGCCACAGTGTTATTCTGCAAATTGGTCTCGTGATGCTAGCGGTTCAGACATGACGTAACTCAAAAACCAGTCAGGTCACTTTCCCCTCAAATCAGCTGAGCATCCACGCTGCGGCGACCTACTGCAGGAGAACCCGCTCCGCCGGAACCGCGTGGTGTGTATAGTTGAAGGAGTTTATCTTACCGCCGGATATGGAGTTACCTTGGAAAATTTTAGTAAATCTTAAATAATCGTGGAAATTATCGTCTTCTTTCATAGTAACTTTGTAATTCTGCAGTTCAATAGTAAATTTGTATCTGTGACTTAGGGAACCGTGGAAACCTCCACATCCTTTCATAGCAACCTAGTAATACATGCAGTTCAGTAGTAAATTTGTATATGTGACTCAGGGAATTGTGGAAACCTCCATCTCCATTCATAACAACCTCGTAATCCATGCCGTTCATTAGTAAATTTCTATCTGTGACTCAGGGAATTGTGGAAACCTTCACCTTCTTTATTATTATACTATTGGATTCAAAACGAAATACACCAGAATTTGACAAGGAGAGGGGGTACATATTTTTGGTTCTGACAGTAATAACACTCGTAATCAAATCTCCTTACTCCTCTCATCACAAGGGCAGTACACCAGGGACCTTTCCTAATCAATCTTCTTCCCTGCCTAATCCTGGAGTAGATACGATAGACTTATGGGAGAGTATATAGGTATGATAGGTAAAACAAAAGGTTAAAATTTTTGTCACATAATGCTTTTTATCAACAAACAAAAAGTTGAACTAAGAAAACCATGCTATAGTGGAAAAATTTCACTCTTAAGCCGGTATTACACGATACAATTTTTCTAACTATTGCATATACAATTTTATCATGTAATACAGGCTTTAGATGTGAAAAGCATGATTTTTGTCAAAAATTTAGTTTTTTTTTAGTGATTTGTACTAACGATGTACGTAATAAATATTTGTAAATTAAGTGGACTCGTGAAACTTGTAACACAAATGCTTTTACAACCTTTAGTAGCTTAATTATCATAATCAACTTTTTTTTTAACAACTTTTGTTTTTTAAATCACTTTTTTTTTTCAACTTCCGTTTCCAATATCACTTCCGCTCTAATTCTTAACTTAATTCACCTTCATACTGATATATAAACGAGTTACGGTACGGCGATTTTTTTTTTTACACAATGCTTCTTGTTCTTACCTACTTGTGAAGTAATAATGTCAACAAAAAAAAGTTAAATTTAAAGTACCATGTTATAATAATGTACGCTATAAGAGAATGGAGCCTTTTACGTCTTGATGTATTGAGTTACATAATATAACCATTTACCATTTAATATTGTTCTTAAATTTAAAAAAAAAAAAATGAATAAAAATGTTTTAAAAAATATTTCCTTTCCAAAATAGGATTAAATTGCTTTTATATAAGTTTCGTTTCTCGTAAAAAAAACGCCCACACATTACAATGTTATAATTATGAATTGCTAATTAATTATAATAAATAATGCTTTACAAGAGTAGGAAAAAGAGTGCATGACAATAATATATATATATAGAGAGAAAAAGAGAATATTATTATATGCTTTCATTACAGTTAAACTAAATAAGCATTAATTGAAAATACTCAACCCAAAAATATATGGGTTCGTAAACCCTGCATAACCAAACTTTTTTTTTTTTTTTTTTTTTCAAATCTGCTTAATGTCCAAGTGTGCTTATAATAAGGAAATTGTGTATGACACAATGCAGAGTTTACGAACAGACCTAATATTTGAACAGAAAAATATAATACATTTAATATGATATTATATAATATACTAGAATGTTGTTAGAGTTATTAATTGCTACATATTTTACAGTGAAGGTCGATGTATGATAACGCTTTCTAGACCACATTTACTGAGTGCTATGGTAAACGTTTAAAAAGAAAGAAACATCAATACTTAATTATAATCAAAACATTGCCAATAATATTTTTAATAAGAAAGTATTTATTTAAACATATAGAAAGTGTAAAGAAAGATTTTTATTTTTGCTGAATTATTCAATAATTTTTTTAAAACAATACTACGGAAATTTGTTTAGTTAAAATTTTCACCTTATGTATAATTCACTGAAAGTTGGAATACTGAATACTAAGTACAGTACTTTTATGTAAAAATAACAACATTCTCATACCTTGCCAATATTATATTTTAACAACATACTTTATACACATACTAATGACGAAGCAAAGTAAACAAATGAGAATTTTTGTACAGTACTAAAACCTTTCTTGAGATTATATAATATTTATATTTCTGCAGTTACCGAATTGAAGCTAGAATGGTCAAAATATTAATTTTTATTATTAATTAATATTGTAATTTTTGTGAATTTGCCAAGGTTTACATGTTAATCAAAGGGGACTAAGTCGAACAGATGATCGGTATTATCTCTACTTTAATAATAATATTTAATCTAACTCCCAACATACATATAATATAAATAACCGATTAAAATATATAAAAAAAAAACACTCATTAACTTTTCACATGTATTATTAATAAAACATGTTTACAAAAATAAAACATTTCACCCCTTAAAACCACAAGTAAATTTAAAATACATTATTGACCTAATTATTTTCAATGATATATAATTAAAATTTTAAAGGAATTACCATACAACATAAAACAAGTTATACCGTATTAATACAAGGTTATATAGCCAAAACTACCATTAATATAAAAAAACATTATGCCAATATAAAGATGATTAAAATTAGCCTTGATTAAAAAAAAAAAACTTTCAATAAAAATCCTTCAATTTATCCATTTGGTGATTGATGAATCAGTTTTGAGAATTTTGTTAAATTTCATAATATTTTATGAAGCATTCAAATGTATATATTCACTATATTCAATGTCGAATTTAAAAAAATAAAAATAAAACAAAAGATGGTAAAAAAATTAATTATATGTTGTTTATAATTATAGACATAATGCCTAAAACAAACAAATTACTTTGAAAAAACTATTTTGTATGTTTATGACTACTTATTGAATTAATTATAATTATTTTATAATACTCATGGTATATAACAATAAAATGAAAATTATTTAATGTATTAACATCAACAATATCACGAAAAAAATAAAGTAATCAAATATTTTTTAAACAGCACTTTTGAACTATAAAAAAGAATAACTAATTTGTGGGTTTAGAACGAATTGTTTAAGGGTAAGATAACGCCACCAATGTTAAATAAAAATCCCTCACAAAAATTATGAAAAAAAATTTAAAATGTTCTCCTCTACACCCCCTATCAGTAGCTAAAATATCAGGTATACAAATACGATCTAGTTTTTGAGTTATGAATTTTTAAACTTGCCTACTTTAACATCGAGAAATGGACCTTCCAAGTTAAATTGGTCAACTTTAAAAATTCATAACTAAACAACTAGATCGTATTTGTATACCTGATATTTTAGCTACTGATAGGGGGGTGTAAAGGAGAACATTTCAAATTTTTTTCATAATTTTTGTGACAGGGATTTTTTTTAACATTGGATGTGTTATCTTACCCTTAAAGCTAAAATATTAACCCTTCATTTATTTGATCAAAATTCATTCAACTTTTTTTTACCTAAATATTTAGAAATTTGAGGCATATTTTCATTTTTTAAATTTTCCAGATTTTTTGTGGACTAGAAATTTTATCATTACTTCAAATTTAGTGGGTTGAGTGGGTATTCTAAATAAGGTAACAATTAAGGAATGTTTTACAGCAGTCCATTTCAACGTTTGTCTTATCGAGACTGAGGAAACCATGGAAACCTAAGTTTTTTTACAACTAATTTTATTTTTATTTATTTAATTGACCAATTGCTTGTTCAAAAAACAACGTGGATCACGTCAGAGACTAAAACTAAACCAATACTCTGTGTTATGGTGCTGCTTGTGCCGTGAATTGTATCCTTTTCACCTCAATTGTTTGTCATATATGTTTTTTGTATATGTACTTGAGTGAATAAAAAATAAATAAATAATAATAAATAAAAATACGCCAATAAAAAAAACATACAAGACAAAAAAAAAATTAATCCATAAATAATCTATAAATAATGACCTGTTAAGTCCAAGGTTTCTTTATACAGGTTAAGACACGCACGCATTTCGTGCGTCAATTTCGTTAAATTTTCAGGCCACATTGTACCGCGAAATTTCAAAAATAGCATTGCATGATGGGCGCATTCAAAGTTTCGCGGCACGATGTGGCCAAAAATACTTGAACGTGATTGGCTTAGCCCTTTAACATTGGTCCAATCGGTGGCTTAACCTGTATAAAGGAACGTTGGTTAAGTCTATAGAAACAATGTAAACTTAAATTTTGCTGCATAAGATGTTTGTTAAATATCAAATGATGGTTCAAATTCAAGAAACAAAAAGAAGCAAAATTTAAATTTTGAGAGAGGAGCACCCAAATAAACAATCTTCGGATTTTTTAAATTTCACCTCGCCACTGCATGATAAAGCAAACAGAAGGGATAACTTTCATGCTATAAGGGATCTTTCACCATACGTCACAAAACAATATGACGTCAAGATTGTGTAGGCAAAACATTGTCAGGGGCATAGCAAATACGTGTTAAAGTTGGTCTCGAAATTATTTTATCCTGACTATTCGTATCATTTTTCGTAGAATTTTCTTTCATAAATGGTGACAAGAAGAACCAATGCTAGCGAAAAAAAATATTTGGTGACCAATACTATTATTAACAAAGAGATGTTGTGAGTTACGTTAACACGCACAGCATAGGATTTTAGGGTTTTCTGCCTATCCCGAAGATCTTCGGACATCTCCGTGCTACCCAAAATGTAAACATGAAATTCCCGTATCTTGATGTGTATAAATTTCCTACACGACTCTGAAAAAAAAAAAACTCATGATCACTACATAAGAACAATAAAAATTATATGCGTATTAAATTGATTTATTATTCTCGCATACGTAATCATTGTATATTAATATAAACACTATAATTTGTTTTTTTATCACTAATAGGTAATTTTTATAATGTTATAAAATGTCACGTTTATTTTTATAATAATATTGGCATTGAAAAAAAAAATAACTTGAAAGGAAGCACGCACTTAATACACGCACGTATAAAATGCAACTTTAGAATGTTTAGTATTACATGTAGGAATTCTTCAATGCATTTCATCAAGGATAAGAAATTATTTTTTTATTGAATTTTAAAAAATACGTTTTTATAAGTTTAAGTTTATTAAGTATTGCAAAATATATTAAAAGCTTTTGTTTATTGTTAATGTTAATATGCATTGTAATGCATTAACTCATAATGTTTCCTGATAGATATAAAATTGATTTTATTGAATCGTTGGCGTAATTGCGATGTATAAAACCAAGAGTGTGGTATAGTATTATATAATAATATACATTAGGAAAAAATACATTAAAAAATTCTTTATATTTTTGCAAGAGAGAAATTTTAATGCACAAATATAGAGATTATATTAATTTCAATTAAAATTAATTTAATCATTACTTAAAAATAATCATCAGAAAAAAAAACTATGACCTAAAATAAACCACAAAATTTGTTATTATCAAATATTATTTATTTATTCATGCCAAGGTTTCTGTTATTCGGTTATATTTTGTACTAATTATTAATGAAATTTAAAAATTTTATGTAACAGTGTACCAAAAATATGATATGTCTATTTTATTTTCTCTCTCTCTCTCTCTCTCTCTCTCTCTCTCTCTCTCTCTCTCTCTCGAATAAAGTTTACTAATCTCGGATCATATCAAAATTTAGTACACAAATTCACAAGTGTTCCAAATCAATGAAAAACAATTAATTATTAAATTAAATATAATTAAATATCATCCTGAATTTTGTAGCAAATTAAATAAATACCATTGATTCACTAATATTGATTTCTCTAAAAACAACAAGAACTCCACAAAAATGATTTTTTTAATGATAAAATCAAAAACAGTATTTTCACTTAATTTTTTAACAAGATACACACGTTACGCAATTTTTTTTTTCCTTGACCTCTTGAAACTTTTACTTTGATGTGTTGGTACGTGTTTGAAGAAGACTCATAACAAGCTTAAGATGTGCTTACATGTTGCACACCTACTGATATGCACTGTGGCATGATATACTCGCTAAAAACCTATTAATTGATTCTTAATCGTAATTCCTGAAAATTAATTCTCGTGCACTATACTCATGCATTATAAATTTTTTTTATAAAAACCCTGATTGGGTATATCTACTTACTCACCAAGTTTGAAACCCTGAACCTTCTCAAACCTAAATTTGAGCGTTTCGTGGGCTTTTTGCAATCTATCCCGACATTTGCTTGCGACTGAGGGAAACATGGAAACCTCATGAACGCTACAGCTTTTGTCAATGAACCGGAAGTACAAAGCCAAGGGAATCACGTAGTGGGAAAGCGCAACAACTTACCCCTGGGTGGGAAACGTGATTTTTGTTGATAATGATCACCCATCTAACTAGTTGCTTAACTTCGATGATCTGACAAAACCCGGTAAATACTCACTAGATTTACTGCAAATTTTAGCGCAAAAAAAAAAAAAAATAAAATCGTGTAAACACACCTTAATGAAAGTGAAATTCATTTTAAAAAAACTTCTTTGGTCTAATGCGTTCGCTCGAAACATCCGGTATATCACTATAATGCACGATAATATACAATTATTTTCCACCATATCACTGATGCTAACTCTTTATCTCATCTTAGAAAATGTATATTTTTCAAACCATTATACCAAGGCTATGTCCTTGTTTATAAGGAAAAAGAAGATTTTTTTTTTTTAAATTATAAATTATAAGTCATAGAAAAATATTAATAATTTCAATTCAGGAAGTTAAGGAGAAACTATATTTAAATATAAATAAGAAGAATTCATGGGATATTTCAGGCATTATATTGCTAAATGTAATAAGTTTCATGTAAATTTTCTTTACAATGAACTTTGTATCTTGCATGGGCACAATTTCTCCTATAATAGTCTAACATCTTAATAGTTTCTGCGGAGAAATTCTTTCATAAAACAGAAAGAACATATCGTCCCTTTGCCTTAACTAAATGAGCTATCTGCTTCCCACGATATAACTGCAATAATGAGCTATGTGCTATTTCAGGCAAGTACAATTTTGAGTACTAAATTTATAAAAAAATAAAGCTCATGGCATTGTTGCGCTCACCTGAAATAGCAGATCATTATTGCATGGCAAGCAGATAGCATATACAGTCAAATTTACGTAATATTCCCTCCGGAAGTAGCCGGAATTGTAAGGTTTCTGGTCTTCTTATTTGTATTTCAGTGTTACAATTTCATACATTGGTTAGTACTTCTACTTCAAACTACTCTGTAAAGTTTCTTAAGTGAAATACAAACAGAAGAGCTGCAAACTTCACACTTCCGGCTACTTCCGGATGGAATATTAAATTAATTTGATTGTAGCAGATAGATTATTACGGACGAGGGATGATATAATATCAGACAGTGACTATAAATTTAACTATTTGAATTGTTATCAAAAAAGTTCAAGCTAATTTTTATACTACTTCCTGTGTGAGTCATACATTTTATTTGATCTTTGTAAAAATAAAAAAAAATTGATTAATGATATTTAATAATATTACATCATATTTAACATGTAGGCCAATAGATTATGTATTATTTTATAAGTCACATACATTGTAGTTAACCTTCATTTATTTGGGTAGAGCCTACCATGTGTGTTTATATAAAAAAAAATCTCTGGTTCTAGCTAATAAATTTCATGATGAGTTTCATTGAAAGAAAGTAGTAGCCACATATTAGGGGCCCGTATTGGGCGGGAAATTAGAAAACATTCATTACACAAATATTAGCAATTGCCTTTAGGACATTAAAAGGTACTGCGGTAAAATATTTTCCTGTTAGCTTTAAAGCCACTGCAATTGTTTATGTTTTGTTAATTCAAATTTACAGTTAACTTTATGAAATTCCATGAATCGTAAAGAAATTGTAACATTATCCAATGGGAGTTTTAGTACAAAATTGATTTGGTAATACATTATTTTCGTCTGCTAACATTATTGCCACTTTTAAAGCGCTCAGTACAATTGGAGAGACAGAATGAAAATTTGATTTTTACTTAATTGTAAGGAATGTGTATATTTATTTATATAAAATTAAAAAATATTTTTATCTCTACGTATTTATTTTATTATAACATCTATATCACGAGCCAAATACAATATACTTCATATTTATGTTGAAATTTCTAATTTTAATTCTATATCACCAATGATCGTATATGACTAGAATGCATGGTTCAATGGTAGTTCACATTATATGTGTAATTATATATACATCATTATTTCTTATATAACTAACTATAACTTAATTAAGTAAAATTTTTAGTTTATATAAAAACACATTAAAATGTATTTTATATTATAAAAAATAATAATTGTGCAGTAAATAAATGATTAAGGAAACAAAGGAATTGTCATTATGGAAATCAAAGGCTATATTAGGCTTTGATTGAACACAAAATGTACAAAATAATGTATTTTATTATAAATTCTTTACGTATACTACTGTAATGGACAACATACATGAAAAATTTTTATTGCAGAAATGAATAGAAGGTACCAAATTATGCTACTCTGAATTTTTTCAGATTTTTTTGAGACCCAGAACTATTTTTAAATAATTATTGAAAGTGCGGCCACGCCCCCTGGAGGCGTCAATAGGCGTCCAGTCTCCATCCTTTTAATAAGGCTGCAGGGGTGCCAACTGAAATCACAGGACTTTCAATAATTATTTAAAAATAGTTCCGGGTCTCAAAAAAATCTGAAAAAATTCAGAGTAGCATAATTTGGTACCCTCTATTCATTTCTGCAATAAAAAATTTTCATGCATGTTGTCCATTGTAAATATTAATACAATAATTTTCTGCTTGATAATATAACTTCTTTTCTCAAAGTATGAGCAAGGTAATTTTTTATGCAGGTAAATATGTCACCACACTGTCATGTACAGATCATGTAATTCTATTGTATTCCATGACAGTTGAAAATGTTCTTATACAAAATTATATATAATCACTACAACAGTTATTATTGTCCATAAATGGGTAGCTTGTCATCAGACGTGTAGTTATAAATTTGTTAAGAAAGTTCGAGGAAAAAATATAAAAATTCTCAGTACTTTCTACAGAGTTTTCACACTGCAAAAATAATCATGCAAAATAATCATTGAAAATTACGTAAGTGTGGAAATATTTTTACCGAGTTGTAGAAATACACTGTAAATTTTTTTATTCAAAACAACGGCACTTAATAGTATGATCATAGAGGGTTCTGAATTCTAGCCCAGAGTATAGGATTTCATTCGTTATTCGTTACCTAATTAAGGGTGCAGGACTTAGTATGGGCATTGCATGCCTTTTCTTGTATCCTGATATTTTTTCCTTAATTTGACTATGGCAAGTTTGTATTTTGTCTATATCTACTCAATAAAACATAAAATATATACTATATTATTAGTACTTTGAGAGGTGCATGATTGTATCGACTATTATTTCAGAGGTTTCCACATGGTTACCTTAGTCACAGCTATGTGAATGCTGGGATATGCTTGCAAAACGCTTAAATTTGATTTTAAAAGACTTAGTAAGAAAATTTAAGTATTATAAACCATAATGAATTGTCATTCCAATGCAACATCAGTTGATATTTACAAATAATGAAATGTTTACAGCTGAATTATAATGGAGTTTTGTAGGATGACAAAGTACTATGTTTTAGTTTTTTGTCTTATTTGTTTGTTTCTCTTTATTTCAAAGATATTGACGAAATTTCAAAATTTATGTCATTAAATAATGTATCTGACGTGCTTATATGTATTGTTTTTGTACAATCGAAAAGCAATAAAATAATTATGATTATGTACAATAGAGTATTGACCTCAAATTTTTTTCTTGCAGAAATGGATAGAGCATGCAAAGTTATGCTACCCTGATTTTTTTCAGATTTTTTAGAGCCCGGGAACTGTTTTTAAAAAATTATTGAAAGTTCTTTTTGTGACGTCACGAGACGCCAGTCCTTAACAGAAAGATAGGACTTGCCGCCGCGTGACTCACAAAAAGGACTTTCAATAATTTTTTAAAAATAGTTCCCGGGCTCTAAAAAATCTGAAAAAAATCAGGGTAGCAAAACTTTGCACGCTCTATCCATTTCTGCAATAAAAAAAATTGAGGTCAATACTCCATTGTAAATTACTTTAATTAGTAATATAAATGAAATTAAAGTGCCATAACATAATGTAAATTCAAATTCTTACCGACAATTTTAATTTGAAAAGGTTTTTTTGAAAATCATAAAATATAAATGAATCTTTATCAATATATTTTTATAATGTAATAATAATGTGCATGCCTGCATATTATAATCAATATTACATAAATAATTCTATACATGTTATGACTTTCTTCTATATTATAGTACTCAATGTCACACGTTTGATGATGTGTGTGCATCCCATAATGCACTTTTCATTAACACATTGCATTATGCACTTTGTCAATATGCACAGTGCAGTAGTATAGTTTGTAAAGAGAATAATAATTAGCAAAATTTTCTAAGAAAAAAAACTATATAATATTTTTTTTTTATATACTTAGAATTGTTATTTATTATAACATTTTTTTAAGGTCAATGTCACGGTATACGAGATATGAATTTGACCTTTGATATTTTAAAACTTCCTATGAAAACTCGTTAATTTTTCTGAGTGTTAATGCCCAATTATATTGTAATTTTCATAATGATGTATTTTTCTTTTGTTTTTAATTCTATGCAGTATAAGATCTATAAAAAAAATATAGTATTAAATTTGCTTTGTCCGTAAATATTAAATATACAATCAAATAAGAATCAATAATTAGATTTTCCCTATAAAATACATAATATAGAGGCTGTACGTGTTAATTTCCTGGCGGGAAAATTTTCTCCATAAGACACCATGTTAGAAAATTTGAATTTTTTCATTTTTTTCCCTCTTCGTAACTTTAAAAACTTATTAATTTGAAAAAATCTTCTACCCCCCCCCTATTTAGAGGTCTTATAATCTTGAATCAAGAGCTTATTTCTCTAAATAATAAATATACCGGCCCAAATACAAGTATTATATACTTTGAGAATATCCCTAATTTTTATTCATTCATATTACCAGAGTATGCAATGATGCATATCAATTAATGTAAAATTGCAAAGCTTCCAACTTGTAGTAAAATAATAAGTAAATAGAGAAGTTTCTATAGCAACCTATGGAGGATATTCACAAAGCACTTTAACCCCCACTTTAGCCCCAATTTTTATTCCTGGTGCTAAACATGGTGCTAAACTAGGAGCTTAACATGGTTAGTCTCTGGTTTAGTACCATGTTTAGCAGCAGGGATAAAAATTGGGGCTAAAGTTGGGATTAAAGTGCTTTGTGAATGCCCCCCATTATGTGTAGAATACCACCTATTTATCTATTTTAATTTAAAGTACACAAAAACAGAAAATAAAAAAATAGATATATATAATTTAAAAAATATATATATTTTACCATAATGTTTTTCAATGTATAATTACTTTGATTAGTATACATTATTATAAAGTCATGCAATTAATAATATAATTAAAATTGTTATAACGTTTCAAGGTTCATTTAAGATTCTATGAAACACACGCCTATTTTATCACGTAGGCATCCATTATGCAATAAAAAAAAAATGTGTATAACTTAACATGGGGGGTTTCTCTTTTTTGTTAGTAACTTCTTTAAAGGAATGCAGTCATATTTTACTTAGAAGAAAGTATGAATTAATGCAAAAATACAGCTTAGTTTTATGAATGAATGATTAATGTTTAAAAAAACTTTAAACTATGTTTTGCATAATTTTCAAGATAGGATTTTTTTATATAGCAACAAGGAAGGAATGAGAGTTTGCAAAAATTATCTCGTGGTTTTGATGCAAAAATAGTCTTTATGTTCTTGAAGCATAAAGATTATAATTGCTAGTGGTGCCGATTTAACACAATGAGTTAACATATAAACACATAGGCTTACCTTATTCAGAGGGTCTCTACCTTATTCAATCAACACTTTCATAACGTATTGTATAATAGCTTTTATTAAATATTAAAATTTATAAAATCAATTAATAATAAATTATAATAATCAGTATTAGTAAATATAATTTTACAAGCACTAAATAGTAAAAATATAGTGCTAAGACTGGCAATCGTCATAATTTCGATATAATCACTTTATTAATTTGGTGTTATTGAAATGAAGCAATCAGAATATGATCATTATATTATGCATGCATTAATTCAAATGTTTGGGACATATTTTCGTGTCAATGAGTAATTGAAATGAATCATAACAATTAAAAGGTATAACCTGAGAATTTGTCTGTCAAGGTCAAGAGGCGTGGCTATAGTGGCAACACTGTTTGCATTGGAATACGCATAAATTTTTAGGAGGGGGTGGTGACATCAGTCCTTGAGAACGTTGCCACATTTCTCATCACATATAGGAAACGATCATCGCCACGGTTCAAAATATATGAAAACAATTCAGAAAAATAGTCTAAAAAATTAGGTTTTAGTAAAAAAAAAAGTAAAAGAATCTGTTAGGGAGTTTTTTTGCAATGCTAATTAACAAATTTAACATTGGAAGGATACAAAATTCTCATTTAAATAAATTAATTATAATTAAACCAACGGTTAAAAAATTCCGAAAAAATTCAGAGCTACTTTGACGATTGTTGTGAGTCCACAAAATTAATTTGAATAAAATCTGTTGTAGCGAATTTTTCGTCCAAATTTCTCAGGTTAAGCCTTAATATGCTAAAATACAGAACTCCCTATTAATAGCTATTAAAATTTCACGAAGCAAAAAATACATCTTACAGAAGAATATAGAAAATATGATTCTTACTATCTTGGCTATTAATTTATTAATTTTAGCTAAGGGAACAGTGGAAATTCAATAAGGATTAGCCCTGGTGTGTACTTAAAAGACAAGTCAAAACTTTTCGCCAGGTAATATTTTCAATGAAGTAATTAAATGAAAATTTAATAATGAAAGCATTTTTTTTAAATATTTATTTAATATTGAATCGTCAAATAATGAATAAAAAAACAAACAAGGAGACCATATTGCTATAATATAGCAGATGAACTACATAATATGCTGTGTAGATAATACTATATCAAAATTTATTCTAATGGTTAAATATATTCAATATTTGGATTATTCCTAATATTTTCATAAGGCACCTGAAAATATCATTACTATTATGACAGTTAACAGGTGCAAAAATCATAAATCCTGAACTTAAATGATAATACCCTATTATTATCATATAATTATAATATTTAAAGGGCAAGGGCATTATATATTAGCATGTGATTTTATATAATTTTTATTAAAAATTCTAAGGTCAATGTTTATGCAATTACTTGGGTTTGTTTTTATAGGTGAAATTATTTGGTACTAGTAACCTACATAACAATATATAAAAAACATTGTAATAAATTGTAATGTTTACATTGTCTCTTTATATTGTTACTCAACAATGTAAAAAGATGACAACATTTTGTTGATTAATAGATATACCTTATATTTCCCAAGGTTTATGTTGAAGTACCCAACCTTAAAATTTTAATAGAAAACACATTTTAATATTTTTAAAATAAATTTAAATTTTTTAATTCATATATAATTTATTATTAAAAAAATTGTCAAATTGCATTTTTTTTATGTGATATTATATATTAAATACGTTATGTATGATTATTATTTAATTATTAATTTATTAAATAAACCAATTCGTTCAAATATTGCATGATAGATATTAATTAATTTAATATGAATTGTTTATTGGATCCAATACAGAAATTCCATATTTTAGATGAGTGGTATAGTACATCTCTAAAATATTCGCAAAATTGTAAATATGAGTGTCTAAAGGGATAATATAATTAAATTTTTGAACATTATTCAATTCCAAAACCGGCGATATGCATTTTCAGTAAGGGTTAATTTCCTGGTAAAAAAGTTGGGTTTTTGATCTTAGTTGAAAATGCATATTGCCGGTTTTGAAACTAAGCATTAAGCAACTCATTATTATACATGACATTTCTATAAATAGGCAAGCAACAATGCCAAAACATCTATATATATATATTTTATATTGTATTTTAACATACCAATACTGAATACCTCTCATGCTAATTTACAATTATGTTAATTGACAATAATGACATTTTGACAGTAAGAATTTTACTTGAAAATATTTAATACAATTATTCGAATTAAGTTAAGCTTCATGTTAATGGTTTTTTAAATTACTAAACATTACATTTTTTGCACAGGTCATACATTTTAATTAGGAAAAGGATTGTGTGTACTGACAAAACTGGTTTACATGTAAAAAACAAATTTCAGTTACACTTGTTCAACATCTATACAACTAAGTTTATTTTCCTATATTTTATCAATGTACATTGATAATTAAAGTTATTTTTACTAAAAATATATACAATGGTATGTTTAGAAAGGATTTTTGGTAGAGTGATAATGATAAAAAAAAGTAAGCAATGATAAATTAGTGCATAAAAGTAGATCATGGTGGACTAGTGTTATATATTTTAATTATTTTATGTCCACAAATTAATGAGGAGAGTATTTGTTCAACTAGTTTTAAAATACCTCTGTTTATGGGCGTTGTATGCTTATAATGGCAAGTTGGTGAACAAGTTTATGGAAAAATGCTCATTCCAAAATCTCAAACTTGTACAGTATATAATTAATGCTAATGGACAACTTACATGAAAAATTTTTTTGACAAAAATGAAGAGAGAAAATCAAATTATGCCATTTTAAATTTTTTCAGTATTTTTTGTAGTCCCAGAACTAATTTTTTAATAATGGACAGCCTACATGAAAAAATTTTATTAAAGAAATGAATAGAGAGTACCAAATTATGCTACTCTGAATTTTTTCAGATTTTTTTGAAACCCAGAACTATTTTTAAATAATTATTGAAAGTGCGGCTACGCCCCCTGGAGGCGTCAATAGGCGTCCAGTCTCTATCCTTTTTATTAAGGATTCAGGGGTGTCAACTGAAATCACAGGACTTTCAATAATTATTTAAAAATAGTTCAGTGTCTCAAAAAAATATGAAAAAATTCAGAGTAGCATAATTTGGTACCCTCTATTCATATTTCTGCAATAATTTTTTTTTTCATGTATGTTGCCCATTATTGAAGTTATCGAAGTTATGTTGGCACTCCTGGAACCTTAATTAAAAATGGATGGGGCAAAAACGTCTATTGACGCATTTAGGGGGCGTGGCCGCACTTTCAATATTTTTTAAAAATAGTTCCAGGACTCAAAAAAATCTGAAAAAATTCAGACTAGCATAATTTGGTAGGTACCCTTTATTCATTTTTTCAGTAAACAAAATTCATGTAGGTTGTCCATTTTTAAATTAATAAATCATGCAATTAATCATAAGGACATTTCTTTCTATTTTCGTCGTCAACTTTATTGGTGTTTCTTGAGTTTCGATCTGTTGCTCTGGCTTGTTTCTAATATATTTATTTATTTTTAATCAAACCCTATTGGGTACATCTAATTACATACTCTTTTGAAACCCCGAACCTTTCGAAACCCTAACTTGAGTGTTTGGCGGGCTTTTCCGGAACGAGGGCGGCCACGGCAATGCAATCCATCCCGGCATTTGCCTGAGACTAATATATAGGTATACCATGAAAAATAAATAAGCAATATTAAAAATTCATAAAAAAATTAAAAATTCTAGCACAAATTATAATATTTAAAAGATGTTCAATTCATTCTTTAAAAAATACGAACCATGGCGCCGAAAAGTCTGAGAGAGAAAGAGAGTGTTTTTGTCTGCCTATAGTCAAATTTACTTGTTATTCCCTCCGGAAGTAGCCGGAAGTGTAAGGTTTCTGATCTGCATATTTATATTTCAGCGTTACAATTTCACATATAGGTCAATACTTCTACTTCAAACCACTCTGTAAAGTTTCAAAACTGAATTACAAACAGAAGAGCTGCAAACTTTACACTTCCGGCTACTTCCGGCGGGAATATTAAATTAATTTGACTGTAGCGCTTATATATTATATTACTTATTATCGTCTACGAAAAGTCGGGAGGTTAAATTCAATTCAGTCACTTCCAGTACTCTATACTCAGTTAAAAAGCTACAAAAATTAACTTTTAATATAATATTTTTTTTAATCAAACCCTATTGGGTACTTTTATTTACTAATTACATACTACTTTGAAACCCCGAACCTTCCGAAACCCTAACTTGAGCGTTTCGCGGGCTCTTCTGGAACGAGGGCGGCCATGGCCTTGCAAATCCATCCCGGCATTTGCCTGCGACTGAGGGAAACGTGGAAACCTCAGCCAGGATGGACGCTACAGCTTTTGTCAATGAACTGGAAGTGCAATGGTCCAAAGCCAGGGGAACCACATGGTGGAAAAGCGCAACGTTTTACCCCTGGGTGGGAAACGTGGTTTTTGTTGAAAATGGTCACCCATCCAACTACTAACCACGCATGGCGTTGCTTGACTTTGGTGATCTGACGAGACCCGGTCAAGCGCACTGCGCCACACCTCCTATTATTGCTTATATATTGACGCTATCATGGCTTAGCGATACTATTCTTTGTTATATAGCGATAGCACCGATTAGCAAATTTTTATTGATTAATTGAATATTATATTATTGATAATTTGACAAAGAAATGTATTTGCAATTTAATATTAATTTTGCTTTCATGTGCATAAGTAGCCTCACTGAAAATGGCGAAATATAATTGTTTTACCTTATCTGGATCCAAAGAAATTTCTCTATTGCTATAACTATAATGTTATTTAAATTTGAGTAATGTGATTCAACATAATAAACGACATGTACTGTACAATGAAAATGTCAAGGTTTTAATTTTAAACAAATTTTCTCCTATCTAGAAATGTTAAGGGTAAGGTAACGCCACCAATGTTAAAAAAAATCCCTCTCACAAAAATTCTGAAAAAAATTTAAAATGTTCTCCTCTATACCCCCTATCAGTACCTAAAATATCAGGTATACAAATACGATCTAGTTTTTGAGTTATAAATTTTTAAAGTTGACTACTTTAACATGGAGAAATGAAACTCCCATGTTAAATTGGTCAACTTTAAAAATTCATAACTCAAAAACTAGATCGTATTTGTATACCTGATATTTTAGCTACTGATAGGGGGTGTAGAGGAGAACATTTTAATTTTTTTTCAGAATTTTTGTGAGAGGGATTTTTTTTAACATTGGTGGCGTTACCTTACCCTTAAGGCAAGAAAGATTTGTTAAACCTCATGTATATCAAATTTTTAACATTAAATAATTTGACAGTAAAATACGTACAATTGAAAACAAAACCTTTTTTATTCAAACAATGCATAACTATTTCAGGTTGGGCAACGAAAATCACAGAAATACTTTCTACAATAAAAATAAAAAATCCTCCACTAAATTACAAATACTCCTAAAAGAAAAAGGATTCGCCTGATTCGCCAATAATTAAAAATTGAAAGCTTTTGAAATCAGTTCGCATCTTCAGAAATTAGAGCGTTATATATCTGCATATTACATACATTTATAAACTGTTAAATTTGTTATTTTTATTACATTTTCACATAGTGCGTAGAGCCTACGTAAAGCATAAAAATATATTGAAATTTTGATTTGCAACATACTTCTTTGTGAAAAGGAAATATTTATTGAACATTTTGTCAACTTTTAATACAAAAACACAAATAGTCTTAAATTATTATAATATAACTCAAAAATTGATTAATTAAAAAATAGTGTTTGTAATAATTAGAATATTATATTAAAACTAATTATATTTTTAAAATAAAATTTTAAAATTTATTTCAATACATAATATACAATACAGTTAATACATAATATACAATACAGTTAAAAAAGAAACTTTTTTTTTAGTAGGTTAGTATCTGAAGTAATTGTACAATTATATCTAGACAATAAATTACATATAAAACGTTAGCTTTGTTTAAAAAAATTACATATCTAGAAAACCGATCTTTTCTTCTATCAATTCATGCAATAAATCTAACCAAATCCTCATCCTAATTTTCGCCCAACCCATTTGACTATAACTTAAATGTTGACATTTGACCTTTGCAGGATCTACTAAACAAGAACTTAACTTATAATAAACTACCTTAAGTTATAATTACAATTGATATATCTTTTTTAAAAACAAGTTTTAGGAGTCTTCACTACTGAGGTCAAAGTACTGTCGCCACGTGCAACTGACCAAGTAATATTAAACTTCAGGTTAAAAATTCGAGTTTCATAGAAGAATTTTTACTGTTGCTAAGACTAGACGGTTGCTAGGCAAAATCTTTTTTATATAATATAACACCTGTGGTATACGTGTGAGAATTTATAATATGCAAATATGCAGGTGTGTGACTAAGAATATTAGTTTTTATGTTTGTTAATTAATCAGGATGAAATTTTTATTATGTGAATTTTCTATTCATCTTTTAAAGTTAAATTTTAAAGTTTTAGTATTTTTATATTATATAATGCATGGGATTTTGTGGTGAAAAAGCTTAAATTCTTTAGTATTTCAATACTAAAAAGGCACATTATAATATGATCGAGTCTATATAATTATATAACAACGAAATTTATTTGCATATATTTAAAATAGTAGTATATAGGGTAATTTTGATTAGGGAGTTTGGTGACAAAAATTATTTTTAAATAAATCATTTATTTATTTGCAGAAAAAAATAGCTCTTTCGGTCACATTTTTTAATAGTTTTTTTTTCTCCGTTACATTTATAACTTATCTAAAGTAATTAACGTATTTTGCTACATAAAAAAGGAGCATTTTTACAAAAATATAACAATAATTATTGTCAATATAATTAATAATTCTGTTGTATATCACATTTTAACCTGCTTTCTGCTTTGAGAAAATCACCGAAGATAATAAAGCTGTTGAATATTATATCTTATAAGGAATATTTAGGGGTCGTCAGTTCAAAATTGGGCATTGCTGAGATATATTTTTATGGTGCTTGGGTCATACAGTCATAAGAGACAAGTTATAACCTGATAGCTCTGATGTCCATGGTTTCCTTAACTCACAACAGGCAATTTCTGGGATGAGTTTACATTAAATGTGTATGGTACAGGGTTAATCGAAATCATATAAGTAAAGCTAAGTAAGTCAATGATGAATCAGTGGATTGAATTTTTTTTCTTTGGTTCTAACAAGTACTCCTTTATAAAACTGTGCCTATGGAATTGGAACGAGCTTTCCGTACAAAAAGAATAAAACAATCAACTTTATTAAATTTTGAAGTCCAGATATTTATGCTGCATATAAAAAAATAAATATATATAAATGCAGCACACAAGACTGATCGAGAATTTCTAAGCCATCAATACTATATTCCATAGATGATAAAAATGTGATAAATAATTTTATCAAACTTAAGTAAAAAAAGACAATTAAATTTAAATTATTACATCGATTCGACTGAAAACTAAAATATTGTTTTTAAATTTAAAAATAAATAAATATTATTTTGTATTATTTCTTTAATTAAAAAAAAAAATATTTTATAAAATCAACGAAATATAAAAATGCGAATATAAAAGAAGACTATTAAAAAGAAATATCGTTGATTCTAGCATTTAATTTTAGCAATAAAATTTTATATATAACATTCCAAGCAAATTTTCTGGGAAAATGTTGGCTATCGAAAAAAATAAAAATTCCCAGAGTTAAATTCTTTCGATGACAAAAATACTCTCGTGCAAATTTCTGCAGTATTTTGAAAATAGGACTTTGTAAAAATCATAAAAGCAGCTGTAAAGACAAATATGATGAAATTTTATGGAAGTTAACTATGAAAGGATTCATTCATAACTTGAAACTCATTTCTATATTTAGTTAAATTATTTACGTAATTACTCTTAATTAGCATCTTTGCGTATTCATGTCAGCTGATTCTGTACAAACTATTATAAAAAATTGTAGGTGCTAATGAATATCTTCTTTTTTATTTCTATAGGCACTTTTTATATAAAATGTAAAGAGCAGTATTTATTGAAAACATTTTAAAAATATATTTTTTTAAATATTTAAATTATATTTTGAATGGATAAAAATGATCCATTTCATGTATTTGAATAAAAAATACTTTTTATTATTACTTGCATTTAAAAACATTTTTATTGAAAAATAAATTTTATAATAATAATACAAATTAAAAAAAGATATTCAAGTTAAAAATAATTATTTTTTTTTATAAAATTAGACATGAATATAAATATATTTAAAATTAATTACATAATTACAGAATTAGTAATAATATTATAATAAAATAGACGCAACGCAGTTACAATATATTCAATGTTAATACATGCACATTATTAATTTCAACATAATCTATAAAAAAATCTTATTTCATATTATCATTTACAATTATCTTGTTTGTTGAGCAACAGCTATGTAAATGTAGTTAGAATGAGGAAGAGTTCAACTCTGACCTTGTCTGGCCTGCCAGCTGGCAGACAAACCGGAGACTGAAACACGTGGTCTGGAGAATTGGCACTAAAAGTAACACATTCACTCACGTCAGATTTGAACCGTACGGAGAGGAACTAGTTGCCAATCAGGAAAAAAAAAAAGTAAAAATTAACTTTATAAGGGGCATTCACAAAACCCTAAGGCCACATTTAGGGCTCGATAATTTAAAGCCCGATTTTAGGCATGTTTTTTAGACTCAAAATTTCTGGTCTTAAATTATCGAACCCTAAATGTGGCCTTAGGGCTTTGTGAATGCCCCTTTATATGTTCTAAGAGATAGGGTGAATTCACAAAGCACTTTATCCTCGATTTTTATCCCCCAGCTTAAATCGAGTACTAAATATTGTGATAAGCCAGGAGTTAAACATGGTACTTAAAATTTGGGCTAAATTAGGGTTAAAGTATCTGTTTAGCATTGATTAATACTGATTTAAACCTTGGTTTAGCACCATGTTTAGTACTCGCTTTAACTCGAGATAAAACCGAGGCTAAAGTGGGGTTTAAGTTCTTTGAGAATGCCCCCCTCCCCCCAATTTTTTATTTTTGATCCTTATTTACTATAATCTACTTTTAATATAATATAATGTGTAGCCCCAACAGTAAAAAATATGCACATTTGCAAATTTTAGCAAAATAAAAAGAGGTTTAATAACAGAATCACATTTTTTTTTAATTAAGTAACTTACATAGACAGGGTGTCAGAAAAAAAAAATATATAATACCAGTCCATAAGTAAAACATACTATTTGGAAAAATGATTGGTCGTTTTTCATTAATTAAATTTTAATTTTACATATATTTGTGTAAGTACTGTATATTAGCAGCGTCTGAATTCTCAACACAGGGGGTCACTGCACCCTCTTTCGATTACATAAATTGAATTATTTGGTTAGAATTAAAAGGCGCGATTCACGAAGCAGTTAGCCAGGTTTCTACGTTTCTAGCCACGTTTAGCTTAACCGCGTTTAACTAGGTGGTTTAACACGTAAAAGAGGTATAGTTAAACGTGGTTAAGCTAAACGTGGTTAGAAACCTGGCTAACTGCTTCGTGAATCGCGCCAAAATAATCTATTACAATAAAAATAAATTTGATATATAAAATATATTAATATTAAAATTCTATTTTTAGAAACTCCCTGCTGTAATAAATTATAACAGTCACATGAAACAGTATCACTAACCGGAAACACATGAGACGGTCTCTTACAAATCGTTAGGTCAAAAGGGGATATTCCCCCCCATAATATAACACGTGATATTTTAATACAGTCATAAAGTGGTTTAAAATTAGCATATTATGTCACTAAAACTCCAGGATTTACTATAATTATGTGGAAACGATTTTTTTTTTATTCAGGTTATTGTGTATATATTTAGGTTATTATATAATAATGTGCATCCTCAAAGTAATGAACGTAAGGAACGACTTATGTGTGAATGATTAATAATAATTTTTTTATATACATTTACTGTTAAACTATAGAGACCAGTTTTTGTCTCGTTGAATATCATATACATCATGTTAATACAGTAATGTACACCACGGGATTTCCCCCCCCCCCCCTCCATGTTTGTGAGCATGAGGCTTCAAGTGAGTGCGCCTCACGATGTTCATTTGTGTCGGTAAGGTCAACCTTGCACTTAAAGTAGAGTGAACGAATGCATTTTTTTAAAATATGTTATTTATTAAAAATATTTTTTCCTGCTCTCTATTGAAAAATGAATACCAAAATTTTTTACCTCAAATAGCTTTACCACAAAAAATTCCCAAATTTGCTCTTTCGGAATCCTTTAACATGCAGCCTTATGGAACAGAAAACAGCTTTTTACTCCAACTTGGCCCGAACTATGAAAAAATAACTATGGAAAAATACCTATGTAATCTATGATGAATTCTTAAATGGATTTTCAATTAAAAAAAAATATTCACGGGGCCATTTCAAAAATATTGAAATTTTTGTGGGTTAATAAATTCCCATAAGGCAACAATCTTTAGTGTATAGGATATATTTTAAATTGAATAATAAATATGTGTACTCTAATTATGTGTTTATGATTATTTGTGTGTTATTTTACATTATGTATTAATTTGCCAAATTCTTATGTGCAATCCGTACACAAACGAACTGCAATTAGCAAATCAAATAAATTAACAGGCATCTTGTAGTATATTTTAATATTAAAGTATTCCTATAAAATTGACTATATTGTATCTGTGGTGGAAAATAGAATACATTTATGTTTTGAATGAATAAATTTATCACATAGACTTCTACATATACGGATCTTAGCATGTATGAAATATTAAATAAAATAAAAAAAACCTGACAGAGGGCACGTTTACATGTTAGAAAAAAATTTGGCTCGATTCCAAAGTATTTATTTAAACACGTTTATTATACCGGCTTCTTGATAAATTTTATACTGTATTATATTATACATGATAAACTGCAATCAAAGGATATATAATTTTTTATAATGTGAACTTTTTGTATAAATATGCATCCGGGTAAGATATAATATGAGCAATAGGGAGTTGTGAATTATATTATTGTATAAATTTATTATATTCTATTATAATTTTACTAAATAATTGACATGCTAAGATATCACTGGTGCATATAGCTTTTTTATTATTTTGAAAATTGTTTAATATATATAATTTTATTCATTACCATTTTTTTTACAGGTTTCAATTGAAACAATAAATATCAATTATATACTTTTCATTAAATTTGTAATAAAAATGTAATTAATTGATCCTATAATTTTAAATTTTTATTTTATTGTTATTTTATTCATATTTTAAGAATAAAGTTATAAAAATGTAAATTTTTATTAAATTATAAATTAAATTGAATTTCATATAATATTTTCAATCCAAAAAATGACAAAATGAAATAACACTAATGGTTGTTCATTAACTGCTCAATCAGATATTAATTAAAATTTTTAATTTAATTACTAAGGAGTAAGGAGGATTACGAGAACCTCAGAATTTGAAATGAAAGATAAAAAAAATTAATAATAACACTAAGGGGAAAAAAATATATATAATCAACAAATGTGCGCGTGCTTTCAAGTAATTATGCTAATATGCAGAATAAGCCAATTATGTTGTTTTTTCTTGGGAAAATCAAGATATTTTTTCTTACTCTTGAGTATTTAATCGATTCTGTGCATCAACATAAAATTATACATTATTTACAGTTTTTAACAAAGAAATGCAACCAAATTATGGGTTATATATACCGGAAGACATTTTATAATGACCCTATTTTTTTTAATGCTTCTATAAATATCTGAAGATAAATTATGATTTATAAAAAGATATGCATTTGGTTATTTTTAAGGTTTATAAGAGTCAAAAGTCATCATTAAATAATATTTTATGAAGTGCATTGGCCGATTGAACTTTTGAATGCAGTTAATTTATGTTTTGGAAATAAAAATATTTAATAGTATATACAACTATATAATAAAAATTTAGGTTTCTATAATTTTATGTAGATCCACAAGGTTCATTTTAAAATAAGGTGATAATAATAGACCTTATGGCAAATGTGGATCTAATTCATTGTTAATAAAATCAAATAAAAATCTTACCTTATAGAAAGTCTTTAAATTTTCGTCATTTTCTGTTTTCCTCCATGCATCATCGAAGCATATACGCTTAGGTTGCAAAAAGAAAAAATAAATTAAATTTGTACAAAATCTATTCTCACATATAAAATATTCGAACCCGCAAAATGTAGTAAAATGAAAGTTTTCGCCTTTTCAATACAATGGAGTATCGACATCAGAATTTTTTATTGCAGAAATGGATAGCGGGTGCAAAGTTATACTACCCTGATTTTTTCAGATTTTTTTACAGCCCTGGAAGCAGTTTTAAAAATATATTAATAGTCCTTTTTGTGACGTCACGTCAAGTCCTATCTATTATTAAGGAGAGGCGCCTTGTGACGTCACAAAAAGGACCTTCAATAATTTTTTTTTAAAAATACTTTTTGGGCTGTAAAAAATCTGAAAAAAATCAGGGTAGCATAACTTTGCTTGCTCTATCCATTTCTGTATTAAAAAAAAATTGAGGTCGATACTCCATTTGCACTATAGCAATTATTTTATTCAATTTCACCTATAAATGTATAAATTGAAGGTACAAATATAGCATTTTTCATAGGTTCGACGTGAAGGCTAACTTCATATTATAATTTAAATGATCAAATAATTATATAATTAAATTAAAAGTTAAAAACTATTTAGTTTAGTAGGAGAAACTAAATAAATAATAACAGCAGGATTGTAGGAAAACTCGGTGCAGGAAAACTCGGTGCAGGAAAACTCGGAGCAATTTCAACAAGCTAGGAAAACTCGGTGCACGGTAAACTCGGAGCACGGAAAACTGGGAGCACCGCTAGGAAAACTCGGAGCATCGCATATATTATAAAATATCGTATAATTATATTATATATAACCAGCTATATTGTCGCCTCCAAACACAAAAGTTACAGGGGACTTAATTAAATATTATGAGGAGCATCACTATATCGTAATTTATCCTTAATAATTGTTCTCTAGGGCTTATAAATATTTATAAATTGTGTATTTGCCATGATAATTTTTTAAGAATTGTAATTATTTGTGTAATTATTTTTTGATGGTAAAAAATTATAAAATTTAGATCAGAACATAGATAACAAAATGACTGTTCACTTTCTGAAGTAAAGAAAGTAATTATTTAGTCCAGTTTTTGAGATGGTTTTTAGTTGAAAAAGATGCTGATTTGACTTGATTTGAAAATGGCCGCGAGATTTCCAATGATATTCTCATTATTTATATCCAGATATATCTCAAAAACTAGATTGACTTTTGCTTCATTTTTTTTTTCTTTTTGCTGAATATTTATGTTATAATGTAAGGAAGGTTTACTATACAGTAATATTTTCAGAGTGATTCACCATCTCCTAAAATTAGTGACAATAACCCTTTTAAAACAACATACAGTTGAAATTTTTTGCTATATATTATATATATGTAATGTATCTCTTGAAACTTTACTTGATATCTTTCTATTTTTTATTTATTTATATATATAATATGTATATTATATATATATTTTTATTTAAATTTTTTTTTTAAATTTTTTTATATATAAAGCTGTGCATGCAATGAAGTAGGTTAGTTGCATCTGTGATTATACAATTCTTATTCTTACCAATTCTTATTTAACTTTAACATAATATTTTGCTGCCTTGAGCCGTAATTCATCTATATAGATATTTTATTCTTTTATCTAATTTTTAATTAAAATAAATTTGCATTGCATATAAATTTATATGTAAATATATTAGGTTCAACAAAATGCATTTTCACATAAATTAAATACTTTTTTAAAAATGTTTACATATGATGTGCTGCTATAAATTTACTTTTAAATTCTTAACTAAATTAAATTCATGCATACTTTTCTAAATAATAAATTTTAAAACTGGTATAGGTATTGACTATTGTATTATATACTAATTAACTCAATAATACGGAAAAAAATCACAATAAAAGTGTTTTATTTTATATAAACATACTGTTATTTACATTGATCACATAAGCTAAAATATCACATAGGAAATAATGTTCGTCTACTTAAAAATTGATGCTTAAATTGTACAAAAAAATACATAATTATCTTATTGGAATCTATATAATTAAATGCAAATTTAAGCTATAAATAGAAACAAAATCCACACCATAGCCGGAAATGAGGGGAGAGGGGAGGGGTCAGTACTAGGTGCCTAGTAGGAGATGTTGTGGGCCACATCCTCCACATAGTCATAGGCTGGGTGACCCTTAGCCCATGAAAGTTATTGGGCTGCGCCTCGCCCCATTGTTCAAGTGCACGTGCACTAATTACCTCTTACCTGCTACCTGTTTTTTTCAATCCAGGTAGTAAAGTAACTTGTTGACAACGTTTGAACGCCATAAAATAATGTTCGGTTGAAATTATTTCAATATTATTACAATTTATTACCATTCCCTATTTTTCAGCATTGCATGTATATTATATAAAATATATATAATGATTAATCGTCATCATGTATAAAACATGATTAAGAGGCATTCACAAAGTCCTAAGGCCACATTTAGGGCTCGATAATTTAAAGCCCGATTTTATGCATGCTTTTTAGACCCAAAATTTCTGGTCTTAAATTATCGAGCCCTAAATGTGGTCTTAAGACTTTGTGAATGCCCCGTATTTATTTTCCTTTCCCTTTAATTAAATAAAAATATATTTCTTCACATTTATGCAATATGTAATATTAGATTTTTTTTCAATGTGTTAATGATATATATAATGTCATATAACAAATAAAAATAAAAATTGATATAAGAATGTAATTGTTCTCATAAAGTTATATGGACATTATGGACAAAAAATTGCTGTACCGCTGTTCCTTCTATGAAAGCACTTAAATTTTTCCTTTATTTACAATAAATATTAATTAAATAATGAAATTATTTGAATCATTTATAAATAGTAATTATATAATTTAATATAGAATTAGTGATATTCATAGTATTTAAGCCCTCCAATAATTTTTTTGTATGAAGGCAACAAGAAAATTACATGTGTTCGATTTTTGTTATATATTTTATTATTTTTATGCTAATATACATATTCCAAAATCCATATACTAGTATAGGGATCTTGCAATATATGCGATGCTCCGAGTTTTCCTAGCGGTGCTCCCAGTTTTCCGTGCTCCGAGTTTACCGTGCACCGAGTTTTCCTAGCTTGTTGAAATTGCACCGAGTTTTCCTGCACCGAGTTTTCCTGCACCGAGTTTTCCGGATACCTAACAGCAGTAACAATAGGTTAAATTGCACATCGTTTTGTTATAATCTCCGCCTACTTAATCAATTAACATAAATAAACCACACCTAGGAAATAACAACAATATGATTCACATCTTAACAATGGTTTTTTCTATTTGCATAAGCACCAAGTTATGAATGGAGAACATAAGTAGGGAATTACCCGTGTTATGTTAAACCTTATGACATCACAACTAAATATTGTAATTTCATAAAATGTTTGTATTGATTAAAGATTGTCAAATGTAATTTTTCTTGGGAAAAAATGCTGCTGTAATAAAGTTATATCGAATTAATGGAATAATATGAAACCAGTATGAAACCACCATGTGAATACTGAAAATATGGAAATTGATTGATTCTATTAATTTCTTCACTCATTAAACAGTTTTTTATTTCACATTTCTTTAGTAAAATAACCACCTAATCCATTTCTTCTTTTTATTTCCTCATAGATATTTAATTTATAACTTCCTTACATTTAGACAAATGACAAGATCAATCTTCAAGGCATTAACAATGCATTATATTAATTTATATGTACATATTACGGAGAGAAAAATTATATTTATTTAATATATTATACAAAAAACCAAAAGAAAAATTAAAATAATTTCAATACTATAATTAATACAAATATATTTGATAGATTAAAAATTATTTTAAAAAATAATTTAAAAATAATAAAATAATACTATTAATTTTATTTAATTTGAACATTATGCATTAATTTATGTAATTTATATTGTTAACCAAAATATTTTTTACTGCAAATCTTCATAGCAACTGTAAAATTAGCATCAGATGCTTTGCAAGGTTAGCTTTACTACAATATTTGCAATAACTTACACCTATGTCTTATTAGTCATTATTTAACTTACGTTATAGTATTACTGTTACAGTACATATATGTTAAAATAACATCCGCAACGATGGCAAACATTCTTTCAAAATGCATACATTAAATAAATAAAGATAATTACCCCTGTGCTCTCTTTGTAGACTTCGTTTCACAGTCTGTGGTAAAATGAATAGGTCTGTTCGTAAATACACAATCAGAAATTAATTATTAAATGAACCTTATGTTCCCTGTACAGAAGGTTCATCTGATTATCTGCCTCCCTTTTTCTCCCCTGCAAATTAATTTAATATTCATGCGACTAAAGGGGTATAAATCAGAGTTTGTAAGATATACTACAATTTTTCAGTATTATCATGCTGTTATTTATAAGGGTGGTTGAAAAAATGATGAGAGGATACAGAAACTTAATATAGTAGGGGGTGTACGCTTTTCTCATTATTTTTTAGTAACCATGTGATATTATATATAAGTAGAGTCTTTTTTAGTGTGCAAATAGTTTCACAACAATGAAAATGTTTTGTATTATTTCAACGGTTTGATCATTGAAAACTATCCTTATACAATAATCAACATTCGATTGAAAAATTCCGAGTTTCCTCTTTGCAATCCAATTCCAATGAGCTCGAACTAACTCGACCACATAATTATGACTTCCCTTATGTGTTATATACTTCTTGTCATCAAAGGTGATCGTAAACCATTCTCGGTGTACACTTTTACACCAGCTCAGATCGTGGGCTTGGGAGTGCAGTGCAAAAATGACGTCACCATTTTTGTTCTTAAAATCGCTCAGAATTCAACGATCTTACGAACAGTTGGCAGTTTGCAGTTGGCTTTTTAAAATATATTGCGAGTTCTTCATAATACTGTATAATTTCTGAATAAAAAAGGATTAATTATTTATTTATTTTATTATTAATTAAAGAGACACTAAAACATTCCCAATGATATATTGATATCAAGTATTTTAAATCATTATTTATTTATTTATTTATTTATTTATTTATTTATTTATTTATTTATTTATTTATTTATTTATTTATTTATTTATTTATTTATTTATTTATTTATTTATTTATTTATTTATTTATTTAATCAAACGCTATTGTGTACTTTTATTTACTAATATAATGACATACTTCACATACTACTTTGAAACCCCGAATCTTCCGAAACCCTAACTTGAGCGTTTCACGAGCTCTTCTGGAACGGGGGCGGCCACGGCCTTGCAAATCCATCCCGGCATTTGCCTGTGGCTGAGGGAAACGTGGAAACCTCAGCCAGGATGGACGCTATAGCTTTTGTCAATGAACCGGAAGTGCAATGGTCCAAAGCCAGGGGAACCACATGGTGGAAAAGCGCAACGTTTTACCCCTGGGTGAGACACGTGGTTTTTATTGAAAACGGTCACCCATCAAACTACTCACCACGCGCGGCGTTGCTTGACTTCGGTGATCTGACGAGACCCGGTCAAGCGCATTGCGCCACACCTCCCATCATTATTTATATTTACTAATCGCAGCAAAATTTTTGAATAATTCTTTCGACACTGACCACTTGTTTTTATTGGTGAACTTTACTCTCGCTGAACAAAACCACATTATTTAATTTATTTATTGTAAAAAATTTAGGCATTAAATTTACTAAATTAAATAATTGTTTAATACTTTGTGGGGCACATTTCGATTTAAATTTAATACATGTAAATATAAATAACATTGTGTGAAAAAATATATAAATATTAATATTTAGTTTATGTAATTGTATATAAATTTTATATAATATTATAAAAAATGTGAACGAATTAAAACAATTTAATTCTTAAATTTTATAACATTTTAAATATTTATATTTTTAGTCCTTTGAAGTGCCTTATGAATTATGAAGTACACTGTATAAAATAATTTCATAAAAAATTAGTGCAACTGCAATATACAGTATTATAAGTTATAAGTTGACTTGAATTGTCTGATTTCAAATAAAGATAATCACTTCAGTCATTTAACTACATGGATAAGTAAATTTAAAATCACGAAAAATAAATATTATAAGGTTGTTATGTGAATTATGAACAAAATTATAGCAATTAAAACAATCAGTATAAAATTCAATCAAATTTTCGAACATGCAACGCAGTAAAAAGTTGGCTACAGTCGTTTTTTTTTTTTTTTTTTACTGATAGATATTATGTAGTAATATCTAGTGTGAGAAAGAGTACATAAAATATTTAACAGCCTATAAATCACAAAAAATGTAAATTTATTTAAGTTAATTAATAAACAATTATTTCACAATAAAAAAGTAAAAGTCTTGTAACACAAATTGTTTTAAAAAAATGCGCACTCATCTCTTTTTATGTAATTAATAAAAGATAAATCATAAAACTTTTTAATTGAATCTATCATAAGATTATAAAACACTATAAAAGATTATATCATCTTTTTTTTTTTACTAATAAAGTGCATTAATGAAATACTTTTTGTTATTTTAATGAATGAAAATAGATAATTAGATACGCTAACTTAATGAGGAGAAAATATCTTCTTCACGTAATCATAACTAGTCTGTTCTTACAAAAATTACGTAGAATTATTTTTATGTTAATTTTGTGGCTACTGATACGAAGACACATGGGAGAGATAAATATAATGTCAACAGGTTTTAATATCATTGTTAATGTTCAAGATGAAACCATTGTTGAAAGGTGCAAATAACTTATATTCTTGTTTCAAGCCCCTTAAGGCCATTTTTATGTTAAGCCGGTATTACACGATACAATTTTTCTAATTATTTTACATACAATTTTTCCTTACAAGAAAACTTTGAACTCCATTTGCTTGTATGGAGAGGAAATTTTCTTGCAAGGAAAAATTGTATACAATAATCAGAAAAATTGTATCGTGTAATATAGGCTTTATGTACGAAACATGTACCATAAATACGGTACATCAAGAATATTTCAGGTCAATGAATAATTTGAATAATCTTAACCGTTGAAATGTGTCTCCCAATTAATGCCTCAATTTTTTTAGCTTAATTTTACAGTATTGCTATTAGCTGACAAAATCTTTCTTTCCTCTAGTAAATATATTTTTTCCTATGAGAAATTAATATTAATTATAATACAGAAAAATTAAATTACGATTCATAATGGAGTATCGTCCTCAATTTTGTTTATTGCAAAAATTGATAGAGGGTGCAAAGTTATGCTTACTTGATTTTTTTCAGATTTTTTTGAGACCTGGAACTATTTTTAAAAAATTATTGAAAGTCCTTTTTGTGCATGATGTCACGCGGCGGCAAGTCCTATCTTTTTCTTAAGGAGCGGCGTCTCGTGACGTCACGAAAAGGACTTTAAATAATTTTTTAAAAATAGTTCCCGGTCTCTAAAAAATCTGAAAAAAATCAGGATATCATAACTTTGCACCCTCTATCCATTTCTGCAATAAAAAAATTAAGGACAATACTCTATTATGGAGAATACGTTTCTAATGATTTCGGCTCTCGTCTGCAATAATGAGCTATCTGGTTACCATGATTTCGATATAATAATGAGCTGTATATCGGTATAAAATAAAGCCCATTGTTGCGTTTACCTGAAATAGCTTATTATTGCAACGAAATCGTTGTAGGCAGATTGCTCATTATTCTGGATGAGGGACGACTTTTTAGTAAATATTAATAATTTAATATTATATTGTGTAAATTCTGATAGGAATTTTTCTATACTCGATATTTTTCCTCAAAAATTCTGAAAACTAGGTGTGATACATTCAAGGTTATTATGTCTATTTTATATTTCAGGTATACAAAAATGCTATAGGTAAGTAACTTTTTAGACAGGGTTCTAAAATTTAATCGTGGTCCATTGCCATATACATCAAATACATCAAATAAAGTAATTCAAGGCTGACTTTGGAAAACCCAGTAAATCAATCGTCTTTATAAAACGAACTTGAAGATAAGTTCTCACGCATGTAATGACAGAAGAACTACCCACCGTGTACTACTTAATATGTTTAGGGTGACCTCGTGGTTACCAGTATAAACTAGCTTCGTTTATAGTAACATAATTTTAAGACAAAGGTTAATTAAATTTATGAGACCGGCATTTGTAAAAGTGGTTATTTGAAATTTGCGATTAGTTCGTACTATAAAAGCTGTATTGCCATTGCCAATATTTTCTGCTCCTGAATTTCATTATTCACTTACTTGTAAACTTTTATGCTTTACGATCATGATGAAACGTTTATCTTGTTTGGCGACTTGATAAACAAGATTACGAATTGGAAATTCATAATTTCTTATTTTGATACTTTTTAATTTAAATGTCATTTCAGAAAAACACAGAGAAATCAGTTAAATATAACAAGACTATTTGCCAAATATCATTTGATTTATATTGGATCTATTATTATTCTTAATTCACACTTAATTTATATATATATTAATTGTAAATAAATTTGTATTTAATAAATATTTACATTTATAATAATGTAGTTAAAACAACAATTAAAATTAATATATCTAATTTAGTTTTAAATAAACAAAAAAAAATAAAAATTATTAATATATTTACTATTTAAAAAAAAAACATTTAAATATTTGCTTCAACTATGTTTTCAAAAATAAGAAAATTTAATTCAATTGTCCTAGTTACCTTAAAACTAAAACTGGGTGCATCTTCATTACGTTCATATAAAAACCAACAGTTAGGTAGCTACTACGTGAGTCAAACTAGAGTGTACTTCTCCTTATGAGGAATACTTACTAGTCAAGTGAACACTTTTTAGACAACTGCACCTTTGTAATACAACCTACACACTACATTATACTGGAGATTATGTCAGTTAAAATTTATGTAAACCTTGAAATTAATTAGTTTATAGTCTACAGCTACTGAAAATTATTTTTTAAATGTTTCAAACTAGGACAGTACCTTATACGTATGACTGTTTTTGAAATTAATTATTTATGGTAACTTATACGGTACCAAATGGGGAATTACAGATAAGATGATAAGAGGGAGAGAGAGAGAGAGAGGGAGGGAGAGAGAGAGAGAGAGAGAGAGAGAGAGAGAGAGAGAGAGAGAGAGAGAGAGAGAGAGAGAGAGAGAAGAGAGAGAGAGAGAGAGAGAGAGAGAGAGAGAGAGAGAGAGAGAGAGAGAGAGAATGATATATAGTCAATATCTGTTCCGTAATATATACAGAGTAAAGAAACTCCACATAAGTTCATGTCTTCGTAATACAATATATGCTACAATGACAGCCTTACATTTTGTATACAGTATTTAAATTACATAAACAGTTTCTTATTGCTAATGTCCACTACAAATAATTGAGACCTGTGTTCATAAATTTATAAAATAATACAAAATGAACCGTAAGTACAAGGAATATAAGGTTCAGAATGATTCCGAAGTTTTACAAACGCATCCACATTGTAAGTGACTCATTTCTTGTGGCCAAGATTTTACTGCCCACGTGGTCACGAGAATACAAAATGAACCATATGTACAGGGAAATAAGGTTCAGAATGATTCCGAAGCTTTACAAACGCATCCACATTGTAAGTGCCTCATTTCTTGTGGCCAAGATTGTACTGCCCACGTGGTCACGAGAAGACAAAATGAACCATATGTACAGGGAAATAAGGTTCAGAATGATTCCGAAGCTTTACAAACGCACCCACATTGTATGTGACTAATTTCTTTTGCCCATGGTTGTACTACCCACGTGGTCGCTCCTGTCTGCATGCTCGTCTGACCAGTTCTTGTCTAGGTCAGGGTTAGTGACGTCACTCTCGCTATTAACACGTGATGCTCGTAAAGATCATATTTCTATATTAATACATTGAAAAGTAGGTTTTATGTTATAACGATTGAAGTATGGACTTATTTTAATGTTTATAAGGCTTATTTTATAATATTACTTATATGGAAGAGTATTTCTTAAAGACATGTTTAGTAATGTTTTGATTGTAAGGTAAAATATCTGCGTTTGAGACATTTTGCCAAATTCACTCTTTTTAATTTAAAATATTGTTCAAGTTAACCTTTTTATCTATTCATTAACTTAATGTATGCGGGTTTAAAAATAACTAATTAATAATCACGCCACGTATGTATGTATATATATATATATATATATATATATATATATATATATATATATATATATATATATATATATATATATATATATATATATATATATATATATATATATATATATATATATATATATATATATATATTATGTGATCACGCTCTCTAAGGCAACGTTCTGATATTTGAAATCTGGTATGTCATAGTATTAAATTTATATTTGAGTATCTTATAAATTTTTATGTATCAAAATTTTTTAAATAGGAAAATTTGGTACAAAAGCAAAACAGTGCAATGAACTTGTTTAAAACAAATACTTTTTTATTACTTTTTAAGGTAGAGATAACACGTCCAATGTTAATAAAAAAAAGCATTCATGAAAATTATGAAAAAATTTAAAATGTTCTCCTCTACATCCCCTATCAGTAGGTAAAATACATGGAGACTATCATAGTATATAAATAACATGGAGAAATGGAACTCCCATGTTAAATTAGTCAACTTTAAAAATTAATAACTCGAAAACTAGCTCGTTTTTGTAAACCTGATATTTTACCTACTGATAGGGGATGTAAAGGAGAACATTCTAAATTTTTTTCATAATTTTCATGAATGGGATTTTTGTTGACATTGGGCGTGTTATCTGTACCTTCATGATTCTGCTAAATTTTTAAATAATATTTATGTATACAGCTTGGTTTCTTGGTTAAAACATAGGCTACGTTTATAATAATTATTATTGCATGGTGTTCGTAAATTTAACAAGCTCTTAAGCTGATAAGTTAAGATCTTATTCTTTTCTACTATATGAAAATACATTATAGTATTTATGCCATTATTGCTGGTTTGACTATCAATCGTTCCCAAAGCTTTAAATTATATTTCTTATTCTATCATTACACACATAAATAGAAACCCAATTCAAACTCCCTGTAGTGATTCAGGTGTTTCACCATTTTAATATGCATGTAAATTTTGTTTGTTTATAGAATTTAGAATTAAGTTCTTAGTGTTTCATCTTTTTTTAACGTTTTTATTAAAATATTAATGTTAAATAACAAATTATAATTAACCTATTTACAATAATGTGTATTATTTACATAAAATTAAATAATATTTAATTGTTTGGAAATTTAATGAATATTATTATACATAGATAATATTTATTAACAAATTTAAGAAAAGTTTATTAATTTGCGCAAAATATCAACCAATTATTAATCAACAAATTTAGACATATTATACGGCAAAGAAACATTAACACTGATGTTTATTTCCTTGTGTGCTTATTAATTACTGTCAGGAAACGATTTATTTTTTCAATGCCGAACTCCCAATTTAATATAATAATAAAACTACACGTATATACAATATGCTAAAATATAAAATAAAATCTGTCATAATACATATTAATAAATATCATTTGTTTACATATTTAAAGTGTTAATATTTATTACTTGTCATTTTAAAAATTAAAACCTTCAAAGTCAATGCTCATCATTTGGTAAATCTGAACAAATTTTATGATCTATTGCTTATTATAACATTGAAAATAGTCAAGGTTTATAGGAAATAACAATGAATTAAATTTGTCATGTCATAGGCAAGTGGTAATTGTTGACTGTTTTGACGGACGATTAGCGATCAGTATTGTTGTAAATATTGTATTGTTGTCTGAAAATATAATTATGTGTTTTTATGGTGAATGATTTTACAAAATGTACGTGAAATGTTGCTAATTATTTTCTAATATTAGTGTGTATGAATAGAAAAAAATATTGATTGTTGTTGCGCAAAATCATTTCCGTATAATATAGTGAATGGATAACCTTCATGAAAAATTTTTATTGTAGAAATGAATAGAGGGTACAAAATTATGCTGCTCTGAATTTTTTCAGATTTTTTTGAAACCCAGAGCTATTTTTAAATAATTATTGAAAGTGCGGCCACGCCCCCTGGAGGCGTCAATAGGCGTTAGTCCCCATCCTTTTTATTAAGGATTCAGGGGTGCCAACTTAACTTACAGAACTTTCAATAATTATTTAAATATAGTTCTAGGTTTTAAAAAAAATATGAAAAAATTCAGAGTAGCGTAATTTGAGACCCTCTATTCATTTCTGCAATAAAAATTTTTCATACGGGTTGTCCATTGAAAATAATGTAACAAATAATTTGGAGTTAATAATAAAAGAGCTATTTACTATGAATTTAGAATAGGTTTTAGCCTTAAATATAATTTGATAAATTTTAAAATCTAGTTCTAAAAGTTCTGGGCTATGTATATTTGACTTTTTGTGAAGTCTCTTGAAATTCTTCATAAATATAATATATATATTACATTAATTTTTGCTGTGAGTTGAACTATTTAACACCATAATTAAAATTTATCTCAATTCTGTAATTAATAGAAATATCGTCCCTAGTTTGAAATAATGAAGTACCTGCAGAGAAACTGTCTTTTCTCTGGTACCTGCTTTACATTAATTTACCCTTATATTTGCACGAGAACATAAAGAACCAAGAGATGGCGCTGGCGTCTGAAAATTTTGCTCTTTGCATCGAGGATACGGCAATACCTATAGCATGGGGAGAATCACAAAAATTATTAAATTTTTAGGAAAGAAATCACTTAAGAAGTTGAAATATTTTTTTATATTTGTCCGAAAGTATTTGACAACTAATTATGGTGTTGTCATTTCTGTAAAATTATGCTGTGGCTGCTGACAGAGCATTTACATGATTTTACAATGTTAATCATATACAGCAATCCTCGCCAGACGCACGTAGTTCCAGCAGTTACCACTAGGTTCGCACTAACTTTATGACGCCATGTTATAGCAGATATCTTATTATCACACATGAATTTTGGTAGGCAGATAGCTCATTATTCGGGACGAGGAACGATTTCACTTACTATATTCATTCCTATCTATATGATTTTTATAAATGAACTTTTAAATAATATGATGGGGAATTTAATTAGGGTCAATTAAGGAGGTATAACTCCAGATTATTCAAAATTTTGCAGTGATCTCTGAGTAATTTAATATTAAAACAAAATAACAATGGATGAGAGAAGCAACCAACAATTTTAATTGCAGTATAATTTACATTGTGTATGGCATTTTTCGTCACACGATAAAACTCCCTATTAAGTGAAATTTTTCTTGAGAAGTGACAACTATTTTTTAATAACTCTAGGAAACAATAAAATTAATGTTACGCATGCAAAATTATCATGGTTACATTTCTCAAGGTCGCATATTTTTGGTGTGATTTCTAAATTCCATTGTTATTTTTGTACATTGTTACAATTATTATTAAAATCACAGAAAAGTAAACAGAACTTGTTGTCTTCAATTGTAAGAAATAATATACCTATAAAAAAATTCTATTTTTTTTTTTTTCAAATCTACTAATTAAATTTTTGCCTTAAAAGTTGAATTTATTAAAAATACTTTGAATTGTCAAAATTAATGTATATAAATAGGTTGTAAAATGATTGTTATGATTTACTAATATTTTTTTGAAATAAATTATGATATCAAAATATTACTATTTCGCATTAATATTAACTAAAAATTACACGAGTTACTTAACAATGGAGTATTGACCTCAATTTTTTTATTGCAGAAATGAATAGAGGGTGCAAAGTTATGCTACCCTGATTTTTTTCAGATTTTTTAGAGCTCGGGAACTATTTTTAAAAAATTATTGAAAGTTGTTTTTGTGACATCACGAGACGCGGCGTCTCCTTAAGAAAAAGATAGGACTTGCCGCCGCGTGACGTCACAAAAAGGAATTTCAATAATTTTTTAAAAATACTTCCCGGGCTCTAAAAAATCTGAAAAAAATCAGGGTAGCATAACTTTGCACGCTCTATCCATTTCTGCAATAAAAAAAAATTGAGGACAATACTCCATTTGTACGTATTTAGTACCAATTGAAATGTGAATATAAATAAAAATCTCTATTTCGAAGATAGGTCGTAAATAACGTATCCTGGTATACAAAATTACGTGACTATAATTTGACACGTACTTTTTACCAAATTACGTACAATCTGTGAAGATTCCTCGGGGTAATTTCTTACTTTTCATGGTCAAGTTTGTCATGATTTGAGGAAAAGACGTGATTTTCAGAACACCTAATTATATACCTCATCGTGTGTTGTTCCCAAGCATGTACTATCGTTTTCAAAATAATTATACCCTACTTTAAACGTTTTGTACTAAAAATCCATGACTGCATGGCAAATATTATATATTAACATAAAATTATAATAATCCTTTTTTTTTATGAACAATGCATGGGTATCAAAGCTTCTTAGAAAAAGCTTAATTTTCCAAAATTTGAAATAAATAACAAAATAATAGCTTATTTTATCATTTCTCAACTCCGATCAAAACTCCCTCCATAATCTCAAATATTATTTACCAATCGAGACAGTACTATTGCTGTCTCGATTAAAAATCATTGATAATTAACATTACCTAGTTGAAAAATTACGTCTTCAACTCATCTTTTACACGTCTAAATCTAATCTTTTTACCTTTTTATACTCTTCGCTCAAAGTGAAGGATAAAATGGAGACAATTTTTCTAACATGCTATGCTCAAGAAGACGTAATCTCGTATTTTCTCTCTAAAATGGTGCAAAATAGGAGGAAATTGGACAAGAGGGGAGGTTAATAGCGAATAAAAGATGAAATTTATTTCAACTTGATTTACTTCTTTAAATATATTATAATTATATAATATATAGTGTATGCATTTTTGATGGTGAATATAATAATTACTTCTCACAGGTAAAATACTCGTTTAAATTCAGGTTATCCCCACATAATTGTTTGTTCACAGACATGTAAATACTTGTCTAAATATGTTTTATTTTGTTCACAGGAATAAGATGGTTATTCGGCGTGGGAACTGCGAGTTTTCTTCTGGGATTTCTCGCCATCATCTTCCCACCCTTCGATGTGCTTATGAACGAGGTGATTATCAAGTTTAAACTTATTTACATATTATAATGCTTGCCATTGTCTAAACTCTCATCATTAAATCACTTAATGTTAAACGAAAATACGCATTTTAATATTATGCACATTTTTTTTTAAAATATTTACAGACGTCATAATAAGAAAATTCTTAATTTTTCTCCTAGAATTTAAAACTAGGAAGGCAAATATTTTTAGTTTGTTATTTGTTGTACGTACTTCTATCCTCCATAATTATTCAGTCTTTCAAGTTTTATTTTAACGTCTATAAAATGAATTAGTTTTTAAAAAGGAAATGGCGAGATACCCAGCTAGGTTTATATTATTTTATTACTTGATTTACCTTAAAAGAATACGAATTACACCGCGCGGCCAGACATAATAATATACTCAACTTTGAAATACTAGTGTGTTTCATATAATATATTGCATGCAAAGACTTGAAAACCATATATAAAATTAACATAGCAGCATTGTCACAGAGGAGGCCCATCAATTTTTATAACAAAATTAAATATGTTGTATGATCCCCAGATGCAAATAAAGATAATGTACGTTATTTTTTTGTGATAAATATTTTTAAATTCTCAAAACATTGAAATATATAATATTTTTTATAAATTTTTCTTGCATTATTTTGTATCCGTCTCTCTTATGATCTACTACCAGATCTACATTGTATGAATGTATAGAAAACTCCATTATATAAAATAGATTTTGCAATATTTACGTTAAAAAATGTGTTTCGTAATAATCGGAAGTAAAAATATTGCATAAAATTATATTTTAAAACGCATCCTAATTTTTTAATTAAGTAAGATTAGGCATGCAGTCATTATTTAAGTAGATAACATTAATAAGATATGGTGGTATCTTTTTCCTATGTGACTCCTAGACATGAAAAGTCAAGGCAAAAACCTTGGTTTTACCAACCTTCCTAAAGGCAAAAATAATAAATGAACAAGTTCCTCTGTTTTCGCACGTATACCAAGTTTACTAACAATTGCAAAATGTAATATTTGTGGCGTAGTAGACACGCTGTCTACTGTTTAATCCATATTGTTGCGTCTAGGTTAGAGCTACCCCAAGCTGGAGAGCTCTAGGGTAGAGCGCCCTGAGTTGGGCTGGCCGCCAACAACGGGTGGTCCAGCTTGGGGTAGCTCTACCTTAGACGCGACAATAGTTTGTACAGATGTGCTACTTGTTTGAAACTGTTCTTTTTTTCTTGACTTTAATATAGTCAAATTAATAATGTAGTTGAAAATTTGTACTTTCAACCCGGTATAACAATTGTCATATAAGTACAACAAAGAGGTATACCTCCGTACAGTGGTGAGGTGAAGTGAATGTTGACTCCCCCTGGCTCACTACAAGGGTGGTATGTCCCGGAGAATGAACCGACTCACCGCTGCAGTTGAGAGGGCGGAACGAAGTTCTTTGTGCTCCCCTTAAAATGTAGGGCAGGGAGGTACGTTCTTGTATTAGGGGGTTGATGACGTTTGACAACACCATTCGGAATGAACAAGAGTGACCTGTACAGATGACATTTAAAAAAATATATAATTTAAAGTAGAATAAAATATAAAATAGTCTAAAAAAAATAAATAATTGTAAATTTTCCAGTTATATTAATTTGATATACTCACAAGAATTTACTATATACACCTACTACGTTATTATTTATATCTACCTACGTGGGTGTTCTCAGCATTCGATTTTGTTTTGTACGTTTCGCCTTTTTTGAAGTTCAATGATAAATTTATAAATAGAAAATATGCAACCAAATATTCCAGGCTACAATTTATGCAAATTTCTTTGTGACTTAGATATTATATAAAATAAAAAGATCTCATATATTTTTAACCCATCTGACTTAAATAATTAAAAATTACCAATTTAAATTTGTAATTTTAAGTATAATTTTGCCATTACCGACCTATGATCTATAGGTTTCCAGGTTCCTTCAATCTATTTATCCCACGTCTAATTTTCTTACCTATCCATGTTACATTAAATTTAATACAGATTCTATACATTAGATGTATTATAAAACTGATTTTTTTCTTCTAATTTTGTAATAAAACTTTTTTCTTATATAACGTTGCTTAATTCTTTGCTCTATGATTATGACGTCACATTGACGTCACGAGTTGGACCTTTAAATTATATATCACTGATTTAATGATTTAATCTGGGTGAAATTTCACCTAAATACAAACTCTATCAAGTCTAATTTTCTCAGAGGCTTCATGTCAGCTGATTTTGTGGTGTTCACTTCTAAATTACAAAATGAAATGAAGGTTTGATTTTCTTTTAGTACAACTTTTTTTTTTGCATTTTTTTAAACATACAATGTATTCTATTTTTAAAAGAGTTTTTTTAAATTATCTAATGCCCCTGTTCAACAAGAAATGAAGATAATAGGGGAGTTCAATTGTTTAGAATACAAAATGCAATTTTCAGTTGATTTTATTTTTTAATAAACAAGATATAAAATTTTAAAATTCGTTACCTTATACAACAGTTTATATTATTATGTTAATATTTTTTACTTTTTTTTTTTTGCTAAATTAATAAACTAAATATATATATATATATATGAATATATATACACATATATAATATACACTTAATTAATATCATTAATTGTATTTAATTATTAATATTAAAAATATATTACAAACATTGATTTTTAATTTTATTGACGAAAATACGATGCTTAGTTTGTATAAGGAAATTTGTGACGATTGGGCGATTTATTTTTAAATAAATATTCTTTCCTTGAAATTGCAAATAAGATAAAAGTATAACATTATTATTTGTCACAAAAGAACAGGATACACAAAAATTAAAGTATAATTCAATTAAAAAGTAATGTACCTGAAAGTGGGCGTATATAGTAGTTAACGTTTTTTGTTTATTATAAATTACCTTAAAATAATAAACACCCCACCGTTTCGATGTAAATTTATGACTCACAAATTTGTGTATTACATTAGGTCATACCCCAAGCGGTAGCTTCCTTTGCAAATTGACCCAGATCAACTTTTACTTCAATGTCAAAAGTGTAGAGAAATTTCACAGACAAGATTTTTAACAAGGTGGTTCAGTACATGTTTTTTTTTATTACATTTTATTAAACGACTGAGCCTCTTTTTTTTTTTGTCTAATTCCTTGACCCTATCATTAGATATCGCATCGTCTACGGTCCTGCTGATGTTTTAAATGGCAGGGTGGGACACTACTTGTCCTTGCCGTGTATTTCAAAATCTATTTTTATATTATTTGTTTATGTACATGAATGTGGTAAAGCCTATAAATAATATATAATGCTATTTTAGAAAACAGGTAGAAAATCAGGCACCTCTTACAGATTTTTTTTTTTTTTTAATTTATTCTTTTGCTTTTCAGGAGGCGTTTTTTTATTATTTATATAAAGTAGTATTCATAAAATTCATTTTATTTTTCATTTTAAGTGTTAAAAATTTTGATATTTCATCCACAAATCAAACACACTTATTAGTAGAAGTATTATCTATTAGACAATAAGGGGAAGAATAATTAATTAATAAAAATTATCAGTAACTTACTTTCAATAAAAAAAATTATACTATTAAATATGTAATTATTATATAAAGTTTGTTAAAATAAATTATTAAAGCTTATTACAGTATATTATTATTTTTTATTTATTTAATTAAAAATAATTTGAAATTGATTATTTTTTTATCATGTTTTTAGAATTAAAACATATCTTTTGTAAAAAAAAAAAAAAAAAAAAAAAAAAAAAACGCTCCTCTTGAGATTCGAACCCACGACTTACAAATTTGTGATTCCAGCGGTTGCGGATGATCCGCGGTCTACCTGCGTTCGAGTGGTGGAAGACCCCACCTGACGAGGTTCTTCTGAGGCTGTACATCTTCAACATTACCAACAAAGACGCTTTCCTTGCTGGTCGAGAGAAGCTGCATTTACAAGAAGTCGGCCCTTGGGTCTTCAGGTGTGTAGCCAGGAGGTTGCATGTTGCCTAGAGAGGTAGGAGTTTAAATCATTGGTGTTCAGACAGGAGGTTGTATGTTGCCTAGAGAGGTAGGAGTTTAAATCATTGGTGTTCAAGCAGGAGGTTGCATGTTGTCTAGAGAGGTAGGAGTTTAAATCATTGGTGTTCAAGCAGGAGGTTGCATGTTGTCTAGAGAGGTAGGAGTTTAAATCATTGGTGTTCAGACAGGAGGTTGTATGTTGCCTAGAGAGGCAGGAATTTACAATGTTTTGTCAAAAAGAAATAAATTTATTTCTGGTAAAGTATTATTGCAACAAAGTAGTAGGTGCTATTGTGAGCATGCTGTCGATCCATCCTAGTATTATTTACCAATGTGGTGTGAGAGAACCATATGGAAACTTTAGATTGAATGCGTTAGCGCAATTCGTAAATCCTGCCTAGTGTAAATTTTTTGCACCAAAGCGACCTTATGCACTTGGACATAAGATCGATCGGGTGCAGAAAGGTACACTGGTTTGTGAATAGACCATATTATTTCTGAAATACACAATTAGTGACCCAAGAACTCAGAGTATACCATGCGTTATTGCAAACTATTTTAGTACTTGATACTCTAATTTCTGATTTTGCTTCATGCAAAAATATCAAAGTAATACTAAGCAGAATAAAAATATTTAATTTCATAGTCATGGTAATATTTAACATGAAATCGTAGGGAAAGACGTTGCATGACAATGACGTCACAGAACTTTTCCCTTGATTTGATGTAGGGTGTTATCGGGTTAAAAAAATAGATTTTTTGTTTGTTTGTTTTTTTTTACTTTAAATGACTCATTCTGAGCTCTATCCAATATGCAATAAAAAAATCATGAAGGTTGTCCATTGTACCTGCTTCATATTTTAAAATTAAAATTAATGCTAATATACAGGGGGGCCTTCAAATAACACAAATTACAACAATATATATATCCTAAAATTAAGACAGTCTTAGCGTATTCTTTATTGTTGCGCTAAGACAGTCTTAGGCTACGTTAAGTGGTGTTATTTGAAGACCCCCCAGGTCTTTTTCACCATTGAAAATTTATTACGTACCTTAAATTAATGTAATGTTAATAATACGCCAATATTTTTTAGCAACGTAATTCTCATTACTTTGTCTCAAGTTGAACGACATTGAAACAGTGGGAAGGTTATTGCATTCACATGCATATTAAATTGTATATGCAACTACCGGCTGTCATTTTATCATCTTCCTGTTTAAACCTGTTTTATGACAACGCCTTCTTTAATAACTTTAATGAATTTTTTAACACGGAAAACAGAAATTTACAACAATTAAAATGTATTTATAAACTAGTTTATGTTAGCAGTATGAAAATAGTGATAGATAATTACCTTAGTATAATTGCATAGTGAAAAATAAAAAGTTATAATGGGGGATGCAAAGGTACATGATTTTTTTAATGCGTTTTAGAAATACAAAAAAAAAAAAAAGTTCATATACTCAGGTATAAGGTTCTTATCTATTTGGAAACTATAAAAGAAACTGATCTTTATTGAAAATTGAATATTAGAGCCATAAGTTTGATCCTAGTCTTTTAAATTATTTTACAGAAACGTATAAATGTATTGCTTATAGATTATAGAAAAAGCCAAATGCAAAAAATAGCTTCTTTTTCTTTCTCTCTAAACGCAACAATATTGAAAAATTTAGTTATTGTGTTTCTCATTAATATAAAATATATAACGTTCTCAATGGAAAATAATAATAAAGAAATTAAACAAATTATTACTTTTATTATGAATTTTATCAGGGTCTTTGTTAATGAATATAAATACAATGCTATTTCTTGGACATAACTTGTATTGTAATTATGGTAGAACTTGTAATTTAAATTACAGGATAAATCCAGTAAACAAATTGATGTATTTAGAACATTTTCTTCACACATCATCTCTTCTAACTGACATTTAAGATTACGATTTTCACTTTAAAATCACAACATTCATGTGAGAAAATCGAGAAATTTTTCTACAATAATTACATTAATTACATGCTACAAACGTACATCATCATACTTTTTTAATGTTAATTTGTTGATAATTATCTTATATTTATACTGAATCGTTATTTTTATCATTTCTATTCAAATGCACATCCTTACCAGCTAATATTACACACACTAAACACTTTTATACAACTGATAGATCACTATTATTTTAATCCTAATAGGTTATGTTAGGTGTTACTAAAAATTAAAAAATATATATATATTTTTAATAAACTGTAAAAATATATTGTAACTACAAATTATTTTATAATTTACACTAACAAAATATATGTAATTTTGATTTAATTTTGTCCATAAAAGATATATTAAAATATAAAAAAATTCTATTTTCATTACGTTATTTTGTTTAATTATTCTAATCGTACTTTAATTTAGTTAATTTCATCTACCTGTATGTTAATTGTTCTCCACTCTCGCAGGGAACGGCTGACCCACACCGACATTTATTTCAACGGCAACGGAACCATGACGTACACCGCGCACCGCACAGCCGAGTTCCTGCCTGAACTGTCCGGAGATTTGTCCATGGACACGCCGCTAGTCCTGCCCAACCTCGGTGTCCTGGTTAGTACACTGTCCGAGTGATGTCTTAATTGACAAAATAACTGTACAGAAATTTTTCTTGTCCATCTTAGGTATCCTGGTTTGGACACTGTCCAAGTTTTTGTCTTAATTGATGAATTAATTGTCCAAATTAGTAAAATTACTGTCCGGAGACCTGTTTTGCCCATCGTAGGTGTCCTGGTTTGTAAACTGTCCAGATTATGTCTTAATTAATGAATTAACTGTCCAAAGTGACGAAGTAACTGTCCGGAGATTTTGCCCAAATTCGGTGTTCTGGTTAGTACACTGTCCGGGTTTTGTCTTAACTGATTAATTAACCGTCTAATTTGGCTAATTAACTGTCCGGAGACCTGTCCTGTCCATTCTCGGTGTCCTGGTTAGAACGGTGTCTGGATTATACTTTAGCTGCCTGATTTAATAAATTAATTGTCCAAATTAGCAAACAGTCCAGACTGATAATTAACTGTCCGGAAATATTTTCATGAATACAGTGCTTGCTCTGTTCATTTTGGTGCCTTGATTGCTGTCCAGTATTTGCTTGAAATTGTTAATGAACTCTGTCCATATTACATAATGTCTAATGACAAATTAAACTGCCCAGTGATTTGACAATAATTTAATAGAACAGCACCTTACATCACTGAATTTTGTCATGTGTGACTCAATTATTATAATTTACGAACTGCAGAACATATTTAATTTGAAAATAGCACTTATATTTTTAATAAGAACTGGATGTTTCAATAATTATAAGTATCTTGTAATTTTTATATTAATTATGAAACTGATAACGACATTGACACCCATATAAAGCATTTCATTATTTTGTATCAAAAGTAAATTCTATTCCAATCATTAATAGCCGAGGACAACAACTTTCTTCGTGGTTTCATTATTTAATAGTTTTTATTAGTTCTAAATTAATTCACTAGATGACAGCACTATTTAGTAACTGTAAAGTATGCAACACTGTGTTACACAAACGCTAGAAAAGTTGCATACCTTCTGCTAGTTAAATGGGCTGCAAAACTGTGCGCAGAAACTTTGGCTGTTTTTCTCCCTATAATACTATTATGTTAATTACAAAAAACATAAAATACAACACAAAGACATCAGATATAAGTTTTAATACTTGTCTGAAAATATGGGACAACTAATAATGGTGTTTTTATTTTCTGTAAAATTATACTGTGGTTGCTATCAGACAATTACATGATTTTACAATGTACTTAATCATATAATAATCCTCGTTTCACCATGTAGTTCCGATTCTTACCACTAGGTTCTCCACCAAGCTTTATGAGACCTATTCGTAAACCCTGTTCGGTGTACTCTGACAACGAAAAGTCACAATAAATTCAATTCAATTAGGTGTTCTCTGGGCAAGTTTACTAACAAAAAAAGTGACGTCATCTGCACTCTCTGAGCTGAAATAGTGGGAGCAAGGTGTACACCGAGCAGGGTTTACGAACAGACCTATTTAGTTATTTACAATGTTAGCTTACTACAGCATATTCTGATGTTGGTGTAAGCATTCAAACTTAACAGCAGTATTAACAACAATGGGATACTAGGATAGGAAAGGAGGTGGCTGTGGCCTTGTGTTAGGAACTGCCCCGGCATTTGCCTGGGAGTGACGATGAGAAACCACAGAAAACCATCATCAAGACAGACGGCACCAACGTGAACTTTAGCACCTCCCGATACAGTGTTCGACTTGCAAGCTGCAGCCACCTGGAGAGCGCACTCAAGATCACTCACAAACTGGCAGGCAGTCGGGAGCGAACCCAAGCTCTGGAGACGATCCAAATTACAAGTCCGACACTTAATCAATCGTGTCACACTGTTCGGTGTGGCATGTTTCAATACCACGTTTCTAACGACTTTTGTGTCCCCAGGGAATCGCCTCTTACCTGTGGGATGCTTCCTTCTTCACGAAGCTCGGTTTCAACATGTTGATGCTGCAGTACAACTCCAAACCGATCGTGGAGCTAACTGCAGGACAGTACATGTGGAACAACTCGGACCCGCTCTTCTTGATGGCTGGACAGCTGATGCCCAACCTAGTGCCAACCACCAACCTTGGAGTACTGCATATCGTGAGTTCAACCAAATGAATGATTTAGGGTGTATATATTTAATAAGATCTTATAATGGACAACATACATGAAAAAATTTTATTACAGAAATGAATAGAGGGTACCAAATTATGCTACTCTGAATTTTTTCAGATTTTTTTGAGACCCGGAACTATTTTTAAATAATTATTGAAAGTCCTGTGACTTCAGTTGGCACCCCTGAATACTTAATAAAAAGAATAGAGACTGGACGCCTATTGACGCCTCCAGGGGGCGTGGCCGCACTTTCAATAATTATTTAAAAATAGTTCTGGGTTTCAAAAAAATGTAAAAGAATTCAGAGTAGCATAATTTGGTACCCTCTATTCATTTCTGCAATAAAAAAATTTCATGTATGTTGTCCATTGGGTCATATTGCTCGTGCACCCAATCGTTCACTCGAGAGGTGATTGATGGTATCCTCTGTCAATTGCCGACCATCCTGACTGAGGTTTCCATGTTTCCTCAGTCACAACCAGACGAATGCTGGGATAGATTGCTATAATACGTCATGGTTGCCCCGGTTTGGAAAGGACCCACAAAACCCTTTATACCGTATTTATAAGCTAGGTGGGATTCACGATTTTTTCTTGTGAGAAAAATTTGTATGCAAAATTGTAATAGAAGTTTAAAAAAGTTACCTACAATTCAAATAGACCGCTCATGCACAAGCAAGAGTTCGTGATACCAAGCAGAGCGTACTTGAGTACTAATCAAGTTCGCTCTGTACCAAGTGTAGAAACATAAAATATTACCGGAAAAATTTAACTCGTTGAAAGGTAATTATCGTTTTGCAATCAGCTGAGTCATGTTCAGACTCGTCTACCTTGTATTGGAATTTTTATTTAGTGACATTGAACTAAAAAGGTTGATCTGTGTCAAATATTTTAAGGAAATATTTTAAAGTACACGTTTTAGTGAATTTCCTGATAACCTTGCGTTAATTAACATCAAGTGAAGCCACTTTATGGTGCGTTTTATTTAAAAATAATAAACCTTGATTATCGATTTCGAGGTCTATGTTTCGGACATTAAAGTATTATACTGTTATTTTTTCTTGTAATATATATTATGTTATGCACTTTATTTTTAAGTGAAGTATCTTTATACAATTCATTTCGTTTAATTCTCGTGACTTCCTATTACGCCACGGTCACATTTAATTTTTTAAATTGAATGTATTTTAACGATTAAATTTTATAAATAATGAATAGAAAACAATTTAAATTTGAAGCATAAAAATATTCTTTGCATAAAGTAAGCTATAAATAAAATTAAATATGAAAACTTTTTGACATGGCACATTTGAACTAAAAATATTTTAAAAACAATTTAACATTTTAACTGAAAAATTATCAAATCTCCCTAATTAGGGTATTATTTTTTAACAACACCTGGTGATGGAACTCATTTTTTTTTCCTACAAATATTTAATAGAAGGTCCCATTAGGCAATCAAGGAAGTTTAAGCTCGATAAAAAAAATAATTAATATTTTTTATGAATTACTCAAAAATTCAAATTCTTTTTATTCTTCCAATTTTAAATACATTTATACACATATTAATATCAAGTAGAAATAAAGCATTATACATGGGCAAGACATGTCAAAGGGCAAAATATACAATCAATACAGAAAAGAAAATCACAGTAAAAAATCCTTAACAGAGTAATAACAGTCATTGAGCAGAAACTTTTTAACCAAATTTCTAAAATCTGCATATTTTTGTACATTTTTTAATGACACTGGTAATTTATTATACAACTGGATACATTTATGCTTAGGACCATTGTCGCGTCAATAATCCTAACTCTACTTTTAGGAGGGACTATAATTTTATTTACATTTCTAGTACTGTACGAATGTTTTTTTTTTCAACATTCATGTTTTATTATGTACTGATTCTCAATAAACAATTATATCAAGTTAACACCATAATTAACAATTCCCCTAATTATTGTTATAGATATATCAAATTTACACCATATAACAATTCCCCTATTTTTCGTTACAGATATACGAGCACTTCAGCGATGACGTCACCGTGTACATGGGCTTGGAGAACAGTCATCGCTTCTTCCTGATCGACCAGTACAAGGGCAGTCCTCGACTTGGATACTGGGAAGACGAGAGATGTGACCTCGCAGTGGGGGCAAGCGAGGGGGTATCCTACCCCCAGTTTCTCACCCCCAACGACAGTATCTTGTACCTTCGCAAGACCATCTGTCGCGCCATACCTCTGTACTATGCCAAGGATGAACATAGATTTGGAATGAAGGGACTTAGATTTGAACTACCAAGGAATATCTTTGGATCTGGAGAAGAGAGACCTCAGAATGGATGTTTTAGAAGAAAAGGAGATACTGGACCTGACTTACCATCGGGAGCGGTGGATGTTTCGCCATGCTTTTACAGTAAGTAGTGTAACTTCTGAAGTCAAATAGGTTTCAAATTTAAGTGTAAAAATGAGGATTTAGTGTATTTTAAAATTCATATTAACTCATAGTCTATGGAAAATAATTAGTTTTATTTATTTATGCAAATCTAATTTATAATAATAAAGAAAAAGTGTAAAAACGATTTTAATTATTTCATTATTTTAATTCTTTAAATATCAATTGTATTATTTGTATCAACACTTCGATAATACTGTTTTAATTATTTTGCTTTAATATTACAAATAATTTTTAAATGAATGTTTTATGGCTCAAAATATTACACTGAAATTAATACATCAATACAGTTTCTTTTACATCATTTAATTTGGTATAAATCCCCCTAAATGGGGTTATTGCAATAGCTTTTGTTATAACATAATATTACAAAAAAATGATTGTAATAATTTCATGGAAACTTTTGAAAAATTTTAATGGTCATTTTTAGAAATTTTACTTTTTCGCCAAGTTTTTAGAGAATATATTGTATACTGAAACTTCGGTTCATTATATAACAACGAACTTTTAGCACGATTTTCAGGGTGTTAAAAATCGTGCTGCTAAAAAAGCTTTGACATCATAGCTATATATGCAAATAATTAATATACGTAAGCATAGGGAAAGACGTTGCATGACTATGACGTCAAATTGTATTTCCATTTGGTTTTGAAGGTGTATGAGAGTTAAAATAAAATGAAAAAATTTGAAAATACATAATTCAAGTTACTATATCCAAATATGCAATAAAAAATGATCAATTCTCTGCTAAAATTCACAGTTCATGAATGCCCCCCAAGTTACATCGTCTCTAACACGTTCTTGTCTCCCCAGACTTCCCGATTGCGGCCTCGTTCCCTCACTACATGTTCGCCAGCCCCGTGTTGACTGACAAACTGGTGGGGCTTGAACCGGACTACGAGAAGCACGGTAGCTACGTCATCATTGAGCCAGTGAGTACAGTGAAATTAATTTTAATAGTCCTTCCGGAAGTAGCCAAAATTATGAAATTTACAGCTCTTCTGTTTGTAATTCAGTTTTGAAATTTTATAGAGTGGTTTGAAGTAGAATGGAGTATTGTCCTCAATTTTTTTTATTGCAGAAATGGATAGAGGGTGAAAATTTATGCTACTCTGATTTTTTCAGATTTTTTAGAGCCCGGGAAGTATTTTTAAAAAATTATTGAAAGTACTTTTTGTGACGTCACGCGGCGGCAAGTCCTATCTTTTTCTTAAGGAGCGGCGTCTCGTGACGTCACGAAAAGGACTTTCAATAATTTTTTAAAAATAGTTCCCGGTCTCTAAAAAAATCTGAAAAAAATCAGGGTAGCATAACTTTGCACCCTCTATCCATTTCTGCAATAAAAAAAATTGAGGACAATACTCTACTACTGATTTATGTGTAAAATTGTAACGCTGAAATACAAATAGAAAGACCAGAAAGCTTACACTTCATTTGATGTTATATTTATTGATACTTTATTTTATTTCATAGGATATGATATTAAAAAAAATAATATTGAATTTTAAATCTAAATTATTCACTGAGTTCACTTTAAGAAGTTTTGAAGTCTTGTGTTTCTGCAATAATCGACCTCAAAAAATTTTGTTGCAAAAATGGATAGAGGGTTGCAAAGTTATGCTACTTTGATTTTTTTTAGAGTCCAGGAATTATTTTTAAAAAAATATTTAAAGTACAGAGAAAGTGACGCCTCTTGACGCCTCTCTTAATTAATAAAAGGATAGGACCTAAAAGGGGCGTGGGTTCAAACCTGATCTAGGCAAAACTCTTAAGCATAAGCATCCGCGTGGGCTCTAAAAATTCTAAACAAAAAATCAGAGTGATAATTATACTTTTGCACCCTCTATTTTCGCAATAAAATTTTTTTGAGGTCGATACTTCATTATTAATGTAAAGCATGCATTATAGGATTATTCTATAATTGCTGATTAAACGTGCTTTCTTGGTTGCAAACTCCGTTTCAATAATATATTTTTTTTATAAAAAAATTAATAAATATTTATGCATGGTCTTGTTAAAAAGTTGAATAATTTAAAATCTAATAGTAGCCCTTTATTATAACTTTTCAGTTATTTCTGGACCATTCTGACGTTTTGTGTTCCACAGACTACGGGGGTGCCGATGGAAAGCCGCGCGCGCAGTCAGTCGAACCTTGTGATGCGACCTTTGACCGGAATAACCAGGGTGAACGCCTTCTCCAACATGACCGTGCCCATGTTCTGGGCCGAATACGTGAGTACATAACAGTCGGTATACCTAGGACAAAGCTACGTTAGTTTATGGATACTCTTCGTCAGTAATATCTCAATAGCTAAGTCTTCTGCTCGTTGTTAGTAAACAAAGTATTGTTGTGTAATGTCTGTCGTGTGAAGGGAAAAACATGGGACACTTGTTGATTTACATGTTAACTTATGTAAAATGACCGTTAATATTGAAGTTGAAACGGTTACCTAGCGCCAACAATGCCATTACGTTCTCTGCTCTGGTGGCAGAATTAGGCACTACGTCGTCCCATGTTTAACAATGAAAAGGCTTCATGCGACAGACATTATAAAAAATAGTTTGTTACAACCATTGCGAGTAGAAGACTTTGCTCAATAGTAATTAAGCAGGACAGACTAGAGATGGCGCAAGAGTGACGAAAACACTGTCTTTCTGTCTCTCTTCGTTCTCCCTTCCTCAGATTAATGTATAATAATTTTTTAGAAGTACCTTAGCATAAAAAATAATAATTATTATTATAGACTCAAATTATCTAGCAAATTAAAATGTAATAAAGTAACAGGAAATACAAAGTGTTCTTTTCAAATTCAACATTTTACGAATATCCCTACAATATTTTAAGATAAAAACCTCTGAACTGGGGGTCGATTAAATTTTATTTTGTCAATACATATTTCAAATACATATAGAAATCAAAGGACAACGGGCAATCTGTTACCTTTTTTTATTGCATTTAATTGATTGAGGATCTTGACTTTGTACTGGCAAATTTTCAAGATTTTTTAACACTTTCAAACTTGAGATGAATGGCACTGTTACGTAAAAGGTATTTATTTTAATCCTTTTAATAAATATTTGCATGACTATGACGTCACAGCATTTTGCAGGATGATTTTAAGTGTATTAGCAGGATCCAAAAAATTAAAGGACAACACTTGAGGTCCTAAATCCAAATATGCAATAAAAATGCTATACAGGTTTACATTTTTTGATGATACCAGATATCAGGAGTCAATGATCCTTTTTGGTGTTATGTAATTGATTCACATACCTCAGAACGTGGAAGTGATTCACATACGTAATACATGTCCGCACGTGTTCGCACGTTGGACAACAGCTGATGTGATGACGTCACTCTGACGTCATTGTCACGTGACTTGAATTAAATACCGAAGTCAAATCACCACACGTGCGTCATGAATGTATGCTACATAGACAAATTGTTTATACACAGAAGATATAGGAGAATAGCTCTATTTACATGTTGAAGTCCTGCTTAGCTAAAAGGGAGCGATTCACGAAAGAATTATCTAGAAATTTAACCAGATTTTTTACTAACCGTGGTTAGCGCAAGCCTAATTCAATGGCACTAAATGGGCGCGATTTACGAAGTAGTTAGCCAGGTTTTTAACCACGTTTAACTAGGTAATTTAACACGTAACACATCAGGTATAGTTAAACATGGTTAAGCTAAACATGGTTAGAAACCTGGCTAACTTCTTCGTGAATCGCACCCAAAATGACACTAAACATGTTTATAAACATGATATAAATGAGAAGCCTGGATAACTCTTTTTTTGAATTGCGCCCTTTCTATGTTAGATGATTTAAAAAGTGATATAGTATGGCACAGACATAAGATGTTAAACACTGTAGCTTCATGTATCTATATTAGGGAATATATTATAAGGACTTTTTTGCGTTTAAGGTTGGAATTCGTTTATGGCTTTTTCCAAATACTCCCCTTTTTTGAGTGATTTGTCTTATAAACCCGAACAAATGTTACTGTTTATTATGATATGACACTGATTGTAGGAAAAATGGAAATTAAATTGAATTGAAAAATAATTAAACAAATACCCTAGTGTTTAAATCTAAAGTGAAGATGACTAAATACAAGATTGGATTAATTTGAAGATTTGATTGCAATGAACAATTTGCATGACATTTTTTTATTACAGAAATGGATAGAGGGTACCAAATTATGCTACTCTGAATTTTTTCAGATTATTTTGAGAGCGGGAACTATTTTTAAAAAATTATTGAAAGTCAGTTTTATGACGTCACGAGCGTTTAGCACCCATCCTTTTTTTAAGGACAGACTCCTCGTGACGTCATAAAATTGACTTTCAATAATTTTTTTAAAAATAGTTCCCGGTCTCAAAAAAATCTGAAAAAATTCAGGGAAGCATAATTTGGTACCCTCTATCCATTTCTGTAATAAAAAAATGTCATGCAAATTGTCCATTATGAAAACAACAAAGGTTTCCATGGTTCCCTTATTCACTAATTTCTTAATAATATGTCATCTTAGTAGATTTTTAAACAATTAAATATTGTATTATACCTCATTAACTTTTTAATCATAATTATATAATTATTGAATAATATATTTAAAGAATCTTCAATGCAGCCATATGATTTAATTGCAAGTTGTAATAAAATTATTAAACTTACAAAAACTAATTCAAATTCTCTATAATAAAGCCATTATTACGTCGAAAAATAAGAAATTCCATTTGGATTTTTGTAAAATAAAAATAATCTTGTGTATTCCATTACGTGTATTATACATATAATATTAGATCTTTAGAATATCAATCATAACGTTTGTTTGATTCGGTTGTATAAAAAAATCGACCCATGTTATCCGAGCTCCACACGAGGTCCATACAGTTTGAAGGATATCCTGTAGTAGGACTAGGTCTATTTATATGCACGGCATGACATAATACAATGGACTCAATGGTGAAATACAACCTTCGATGTACTTGCATTTTTAATTAATATTTACAAGTAATCTACACAATGTGTATATTAATTAATATTTCTTTGGAACAGGTGTTAATTTTGATATCTTTATATAATAGATAGTAAGATAAATTTAATTAAAAATTTATTTAAACGTTAAAAACATTGAGTTTTGTGGCAAAAAGTATTATTTTCTAACTTTTTAAACAAGAAATTTTCAAAGAAACTTAATGTTGCCAGTTACTTCTCACTATAATTTTAATAATTATATCTTTTTTTTTTTATTATTTTTATACAATAATTGTTATAAAATAAATATATAATGTTGTAAAATTTGATTTGTTTAAAATTTTCAATAATAAATAGAGTACCTACCATAATAAATTAAAGATTAATTTTTATATATAACGAAGGCTTCTAACCCGAAAGAGGGAGATTTAAAACAATCAATTTGACGGACTGTTAGTTTTTAGTTTCTTGTTTCGTAACATGAAACAAATATATAATTATAAGATGATAATTATATTAAATGCTATAATCCCTTATTACTATTATCATGTTACAATATTTAGAATGTTATAATAGTGCAGTACCACGAGACTGTTGGGTTGCCTAACTATTAAAAAAAAAAAAGAAAAATTAACTTTGTTGCCTGGTATAAATTATTTAAGGACACGAAAATGTAGTTTGTGTATTCTTTAAAAACTAGCAGATAATATGGAAACGATATAAATGTAATAAATATAATTTCTATATTTTCTCCCCTTACAAGCCACTGATGCAACACAACAATATGGCACGGCAGGCTCCTGTAAAGTATGCAATATGTGTTGCAGTGACATCACGTGGGTCTGGCTTATTGAATTAAATCGTTGAATGGAGTATTGTCCTCATTTTTTTTTATTGCAGAAATGGATAGAGGGTGAAAAGTTATACTACCCTGATTTTTTTCCAATTTTTTAGAGCCCGGGAAGTATTTTTAAAAAATTATTGAAAGTCCTATTTGTGACGTCACGCGGCGGCAAGTTCTATCTTTTTCTTAAAGAGCGGCGTCTCGTGACGTCACAAAAAGAACTTTCAATAATTTTTTAAAAATAGTTCTTGGGCTCTAAAAAATCTTAAAAAAAATCAGGGTAGCATAACTTTGCACCCTCTATCCATTTCTGCAATAAAAAAATTTGAGGTCAATACTCCATTTACTGCATAGATAAATAATTATTTAGTAGACTCTTATTTAATTTCTGATGTCCACAGAACCAAGTTGGTCTTCCCTGGTACATCTCGTGGCTGATGTACTTTGTGGTCGAGGTCCTGCCTCCCACCCAACAACCCGTGGCCTACTGCCTCGTCACGGCCGGCATGTCGATGCTACTAGCTACTCTGCTAGGATGGACGTGCTCCAGAGGACACTACAACGATGGTAGTCCTGCAAACTCCACTCCGAACACCAGATCATACAGTTCATTGAACCTGATCACAGCGTCATCTGCAGCGTCTAGTAAAAGTGGTAGTACTGTAAGATGATAATAGTGTTAATTTATTAATAATTATATATGTGATATATAATGGACTTTATTTATTAAAATTTTGGATATATTTATAATTATTATGATTTAATTATTAATGTTTATTATTTTTATTTTGATTCAAATTTTCTGCATAATTTTACTATTTTTTAAAATTTTATTTCATAAATTGACTTATCTTATAAAATAATGTTCAACATAATGGGTATATAAATTTTGCATCTTATTTTAATCAAGAAATGGTTCCAGATGTGTATATAAAAATATGATACTAAAATTCCTGTGCTAAAATCAATATAAAATTATTTGTGAATACACCTATAATAAAATTATAGATTCAAATAATTAAATTAATGGGATGCAGTATAAAGTAATAAGCTTAAAAATAATTTCGATTAAAGTTCATTTATATCGCAATCTGAAATTATGCGCACAATCACTATAAAAGAATTTCGAAGATGTGTGGTTATTCGCAGTTTAACAAACAATCTTCATATTGAATTAGCCCAACATTTTACAGATCTGATACTTTTTTGTATATCTTATGTTATTTTACATATTAATTTTTATAATCAAATCAATTATAAATATATCCTATTTTAATTCAAAATAATGTGAACAGCTTAAGTTTTAAGTATTATTATGTGTTAGTTTATCGTTTCAGATTTTTTTTTATGAATAAATGCAATTATTTTAAAGTTATTATCAGGTATGCATGATGTCCTGTCATTTTCATCTACTTGCAATCGATGATTTCATAATTTTGGTTTTGTAATAATGTTTCTGATCAAAACTCCCTTCCAGTGTTAATTAAACAAATTATCATTCACAATGATAAATTATCATTGGATCGTTCATTACAATATTTTTATCGGCTTTTATTACATAAAATTTTAAACCTTGATTTTAAAGGGGCATTCACAAAGCCTTAAAGCCACACTTAGGACTCGATAATTTAAAGCCCGATTTTAGGCATGATTTTTAGACCCAAAATTTCTAGCTTTAAATTAACGAGCCCTAAATGTGGCCTTAAGGCTTTGTGAATGCCCCTTATTGAAAAGCTTTAAGCGATATAAAAGTATATATAAACTGTCCAAATACTACCATATATTATATTATACTACTTGTACTATTATACTCCAAATATTTTTTTTATTATTCAGAAATCCATCAATATTCAATACATTATCATAATAATAAATGTTTTTTTTTTTTCAATTAAAATAGAACCATAATTCAGAATGCTGTAGAAGAAATGTACTGATTTTTGAAAAGAGAAAAAAGTGTGTTTTAATGAATGAAAAATAGTATAAATAATTATTTTTTACTGTGAATTAAAAATATATTTGTAATCAGTTATACTGCATGATAGAAAAATATTATTGATTTGAATTGTACCCAAATTAATAATTAATAAAAAAAAATTATGCCTGTATCAGGTATTAATGCTATTATTGTTAGCCAATTCTAAAAAATAATTATAATATTGGCATTAATAATTTTAATGTATTTAGATTGCATATTATTAATTTGAATTATTATAATAAATATAATAATAAAGCTATGTTGATGCTATCTAATTTTAAAAATGTCAAATCATATTAAAAAGAAAAAAATATAATTTTGCTCAAAAATATGACAATTGTTATAATAATATAATGTATGTTTAACAACAATGTATTTGTGTCAAATTGCATAGTTTTTTAAATCACTATTTTAAATTTTTAATTTAATTTTATACCAATATTTACCATAGATTTGCATTTATTCTTAGGGTTGATAGGCACTAAAATTTGAAAAAAAAACACACAAAAAAAATGAACCCAAATAAAAAAAGTCACATAAAATTATCAATTGATTTTTTTTAATTAATTTAATTATTGCAATTTGACATAACTATAATCAATTCATAAGTCATTATTATATTCATCATTATGTCACTTGTTTATCTTATATTGTTCCTTGCAATCATATTAGTAATAATAATACATTATAAACCCAGTCATTAAATTTTCATGATGTATTAGTTGGCATTAAAGAACGAATTTATTTAAAGGAATTATATTTAATTATAATTTTGTAAAACATTATTCATTCATTGTTTCATGATGCGAATTAAAAATGATTTTTAACATTATGCAAAGATTTTGCTCTGAAGAATTGATTATGAAGTTAGGAACTAATTTGTTTTAAAAATAGACACAATACATAACTATAAGAAGGTAAAGCAAGCAAGTAAACGATTTACGTTTTAGCGCAATATTTGTATGCTAAATTTCATTTGTTTAAATTTAAAAATAAATAAATAATTTCAAAATATGTCATGACTTACCAGTAAAACTTTATTATCATTCAAATTTATATTTCAGAATGGAGTATTGACCTCAATTTTTTTTTATTGCAGAAATGGATAGAGGGTGAAAAGTTGTGCTACCCTGATTTTTTTCAGATTTTTTAGAGACCGGGAAGTATTTTTAAAAAATTATTGAAAGTCCTTTTTGTGACGTCACGCGGCGTCAAGTCCTATCTTTTTCTTAAAGAGCGGCGTCTCGTGACGTCACAAAAAGAACTTTCAATAATTTTTTAAAAATACTTCCCATGAGGTTCTAAAAAATCTGAAAAAAAATCATGGTAATCTTTGCACCCTCTATCCATTTCTGCAATAAAAAAAATTGAGGACGATACTCTATTTAAAATAAAAATCATAATTTTTCATAATTTTGTTATATTTTTTTGATAAACCATTTTTAAATCATGTTTTTATATATTATTATTGTAATACTATTGTTGTACTGTATAACGTATTTGTAAATATATTCTTTTATAAAATATTTTACAACAATAAAATACTCCTCAAACACAAATTAACTTATTTATTTTAGATATTATGAGTTATACTATTAATTAACAAGAAAAAATTTGATTTCTCAATTTCTTTCTTTCTTTTCAATTTCTTTTATTTGTCCAATTCTATTAAAAAAAAAAACAAAAAAAAAACGTTATGCATAGGTAAGACATGTCAAATATAAAATACGTCTTGTATCCAAGGATAAATCATTGTTCTTTTCAATTAATACGTGGATACTTCTATGAGTAACCAGAAGGAAAATTATATCCTTTTTGAGTTTTGAAATTCCCCATCTCATACTTTGTTTAAAAAAAAATTTAATTTTACAAAAAAAGTAATACAAAATTTAATTATTTGCTACGCTATGAAAGTAATATTTTTACTACATACTGAAATCAGGTACTAGGGTACTATATATTTATATGCGTGGGAGGTGTGGCGCAGTGCGCTTGACCGGGTCTCGTCAGATCACCGAAGTCAAGCAACGCCGCGCGTGGTTAGTAGTTGGATGGGTGACCATTTTCAACAAAAACCACGTTTCCCACCCAGGGGTAAAACGTTGCGCTTTTCCACTATGTGGTTCCCCTGGCTTTGGACCATTGCACTTCCGGTTCATTGACAAAAGCTGTAGCGTCCATCCTGGCTGAGGTTTCCACGTTTCCCTCAGCCGCAGGCAAATGCCGGGATGGATTTGCAAGGCCGTGGCCGCCCTCGTTCCAGAAGAGCCCGCGAAACGCTCAAGTTAGGGTTTCAGAAGGTTCGGGGTTTCAAAGTAGTATATGTAATTAGTAAATAGAAGTACCCAATAGGGTTTGATTAAAAACTAAAAAAAAAAAAAATATATATTTATATGAGGGATCTAGTGCTATACTTTAACTGAATCATATAAATTTTATCGCTATTTCAGTTTCTTTCCAAATATTCTAACCATGGCTTAGAAATACATACAAAATTTTTCATTACTAGTGGCTGAGGGAACCATGTGGAAACCTTAGTCAATATGGTCAGTAATTGATGCAGTCAAACAAATACCCATCATATCACCAGTCTTATGGTAATATTTAGCAACTGTCTTCAATATTTAGGTCAACTCTAACATGTAACTATGAGAGGTATAAGAATGCAATAATAAAATAAAACAATTATATTTTTTCATTAATTTAATAAAAAAACAATTAAAAAAAAGTAACAATACCATCCTAATTATGGCACATACTACAGAACATTGAGATCTACATAATCTAAGTAAAACAACATTTATTTACAGTAAAATTGTTAAAATTATAAAACGTAAATTAATAAAACTATATTTACAAATTAATTTTTTTACATTAGGTTACTGGCCAAATTAGAAATTACATTTTTTTTTTAATAAATTTAAAACATATTTTAATTATTTTTTAAAGATATTATAGTATTACATAATAAACAAAACTCCCTCAAATATAGAAATTTTTGAAGTTAAATACCAAATTTAATAAACATCACACCTCAAAATTCCTCAAAATTTGAAAAAATATCTCTCCAATATAAGTCATACATCAATATGGTATAATATACCTTGCATGCAGCAAAGCACATAATAATATTGAACAATTTTTAGGCATTATCATGATACATATATATTCTAAATACAAATACAAATAAAATACAGTATATTGTATTTTAATTATTAATATTATTACAAAAATTTCTGAAAGCTAAAGAGAATCTAAACACTTGAATGGCGAAAATAACAAGGCACGTTTAAACACGACACATTTTTTTTTTTTTTTTTTTTTTGTTTTTTATAAGGATACACCCCTAAGAGCTTACAGCTCGCGGCGGGGTACTGGGTAGGGATAAGGTAGGGAACGGATAGTGGCCACGGCCTGCATGCTTACGCGTCCCAGCATTCGCTGAGGTGAGACTGAGGGAACCGTGGAAAACCTCAGTCAGGACGGACACCTCTACTTTTTCTCAATGGACCAAAGCAATGTCCAAAGCATTTTCACCAAAAAGTAGCTGGAAGTTCATTTTTATCCGTCTATACTGCTTAAATTTAAGTTTTGAAATTTTGCAATGATTTTTGCACTGGAATTAGAAATTCAGAATTAAAAAAACACTTAAGAAATACACTTTTCTTAAAAATAATAAAAAAAAACAAGTTAACATCCATAGCCTTTGTGTAAGCTATAGACTTTAACCTTGTTGCTAAGAAAAGTGTACATAATTCTTTCCTTTTTTGCTATAATTCTGCAGATAATATGAAATTAATTGCCCAAAAAAGAAAAAAAATATTTTGAAAGATTGACAACTCTTATTAACCAATCAAAGCAACGAAAAGAAACTTGAGTAACGGGTTTTTAAATTTATTGATTAAAGCTGTATTTACATCAAACAAGAAAACATTAATGCAAAACCACAAGATTATAGTAATACTGATTGTTCACTGATGATTGGAAATTTTGTAAATTAATGCCAAAATTAAATCGATATAATAATATGTTTGGCTAGAAAAAAGGCAAGTATAAAGAATATCATAATATATACAAAAATCCATACCCATATATTAGAAAATTAAATATAATTTTCATTACTAAAATCACAGTATAACATAATAAAGGCCGTAATAATTATAACAAGAAAAAAATATATAAAAGTATAAAACACAATTAAATATAACAAAGAATTCTATAAGCTTTTAAAAACATTAAAGAATTGATATATTGGTGCTAAGCAAGTTAGACCATCACACATTTTTCATTGCACATTTGGAAATAAAAAGAATGCTATGAGGTCAAATCATGTAAATATTTAACACGTAAGCATAGTGAAAGGCATGAATCATGTTGTTTCTTACAATATTTTGAGTTAAAGGGTTCATTTTTTTTTTAGGAAAAAAATGGTTCAATACAAATTTAATGTAAAAAATTCTCTAACCAAATATACAATAAAAATATCATACAGGCTCTCAATTTTTACTAAAATTTTAAAATTGACAAAGAAGAAAAAGACATATTTTCAAAAATATTTCTCATTTAAGGACTTTAATTAATTAAGGCACAGTATGTCATCTACTTAATTATCACAGAAATAATAAATATATCCGTTACAAAATAATATTGCAATGGCTTATCATATATATTGTTAACACAAAATATTAAGATTTAAAATTAATGTTAATTAATCAATATTTACAAAAACTAAAGTTATGTTAATATTTACACATTTAAATCATTGGATCGTTTGATCACCTTTCATAAATAAAATGGAAATAAATCGTTACATAATATAATCCTATCAATAAGACAAGTGAAATGGACCTCCCGTATATATCTGGCAAGTCTAAAAAAATTAACGTGGCTCTAATATTATTTTTAGAAGGGGGTGGGGGAAATCAACATAAACCAGCATGATCTCTTAACTACCAGGTTAATTTTAATATGAAATTTTCTCTCTTTTGAAGCTGCAAATGCAACTCAAGCAAATCAGGTGAACGGTATAAAACTCCTGGATTTATCAAATTGCTTTAATTAAGATTTTTAAACTCAAAGTAATTAGAATTATTTCATCAATAGTTTGAACGAATCCCAAAATTGACATAACTCTCTTATATACAATAAAACTAATCAAAATATAATCATACATTAATAAAAAAAAAATGTTATTTTAATGAAATTTTTAAGTTTATTCTAAGAATTGCCAATTTTTTTTTTTTTTATATTTTTGCAACAAAATAACCACATTAAAGATCTAGTAAAATATTTTATAAAAAGCATTGATATTTTCCCACATAAAATAAATAATAACTAATAATATAATTACGCAGTTTAAAAATACATGTAACTTGTCCGATTAGTGATTTTTTTAATACATAATTAATTGATAAGAATGAAATACAAACAACCTAAAGACTCAATAGTAAAACATAATAGACAACACATAAAGTTATGCAGTAAAAATTAATAGGAATAGTAGTGACACAAATCAGAGAGAATGAAATTTAATTATAAAGAAATAAGAACATATTATTATGCCAAGAATAAAAAGTTCAGTGTAAGTCAAAGTTAGTACATAAAACGCTGTCATTTTTAGCTTCAGATTAACCCTAACATTACTGGGGGTAGGACTCTTGTAAAGTGGGGAAAGAATGTGTAAAAAAAAACTCCTAAAAAATGTGTAAAAATTTGTAATCCTCGGTCAGCCACCCAGCAATTTATTTTCAGAAGAAAAATAGTGAGGGAAAAAATAGCAATAAGTGATTTAAATAGCGGGTCGTTTCGACCCCACCTTCTTTTCCTTGGTATAGCGTGGAGCAAAAAATACCTTGATAATGCTAGAGTTAAGAAAACAGCTGTCAAAAAGGCACAACTTACGTAATTTAAGTCATATTATTGGTACTGGATTTCACCTATTTGAGATATTTTGTTATTATCATAAACATCATCTCAGCTTATAAAGTCGTTTTCATTTATTTATGATTTAAAGTCACGCCCTCCTTCCATTAAAATTGTATTAGAGGACAAAGGAAAAGGTTCGTGACATCTTACCAAAGTTAAATGAATACGACATTATGACTCTACATCACAATATATTTACAAGGCTACGGAGTATTCTTTACTGACTACAAGGTCATCAGCTGTTAGTACCTGAACCAGGTGGTACCCTGAGTCTCTTCTTGTTGGTAAAGGACTTTCTCCCTCTCTATGTTTGTGTTGAGCCGAATGACATGTGTACCCCAGTACTGCAGCTAGAAGAAACGAGAACCCCAGAGATGCTGCACCGTAGATGAAGCCATATTGGACCGGGGGGACGATCTTTAGACATAAGTTGAGCATCCATGCGAACTTTGGTGGGATTTCGTCGAATGTCTGTGAATGAGAAAGAAGTTAGTTACTGTATGAAATAAAATTGGGGGTTAAAAATGATTGAACTCAGTTACTTAGGAGTCAAAGTAAGATGGAATCGAATTAAAAAAAATTTGAGACTTCGTTAATGTTCATAAAACTTGAGCCAATGGACAACATACATGAAAAATTTTTACTGCAGAAATGAATAGAGGGCACCAAATTATGCTACTCTGAATTTTTTCAGATTTTTTTGAGACCCGGAACTATTTTTAAATAATTATTGAAAGTCCTGTGATTTCAGTTGGCACCCCTGCAGCCTTAATAAAAAGGATAGAGACTGGACGCCTACTGACGCCTCCAGGGGGCGTGGCCGCACTTTCAATAATTATTTAAAAATAGTTCTGGGTTTCAAAAAAATCTGAAAAAATTCAGAGTAGCATATATAATTTGGTACCCTCTATTCATTTCTGCAATAAAAAAATTTCATGTATGTTGTCCATTCAAGAGGGTGGTATTCTCGTTCAGCTCTATTTTCTGTTTCCGTCCATAAGAATAATGTTAAATTTCTACATTAATTTTCACGAAACTGATCAGACAGATCTACTTCACAATTTGATGGCGAGTTCAAAGTCCCTGAAAGTCTTTTTTGCATTTAAAATGGCTGATTACGAGATCTCAATCAACTGAGGTCAATCTTTAAAGAGCTTTATTATTTTTAAATTATATCCTATGTCGGGTCATCGAAAAGTCGGGAAGTGAAATTCAGTTATTTGCGAACAGAATTCAATGAAAAAAGGGGGGAAAAGTATAGTCAAATCAGGGCATGAATTATAATTAAACTTTAAAATATCGTAATATTAAAATTTAATAGTTGAACATTAATATGTGATAGGAACACAATAAATAAGTGTTGAATAAAGACTGGTGGACATCTGGTGGATTTTACCTGAGTGATTCTAAAAGTGATATTGTTTTGATATCATAGTTTTGCTACTGGCTAAAGTACTGCACGTGTAGTTGTACTGATTTTATCAAAAGAGTTTTTCAATACCATCTATTGGTGCTTTATAAGATCAATGATATTTTACCCAGGGAAGCTAGAGACCTAGGAGGGGAAGTGACACGGATAAGACCCATGTATAAGACTCAGCCAATCAGAGTGCGTAATTTTTGTCACGTGACAGCAATTACGCCCGGTGATTGGATTAACAGTGGAACAGTAAACGCGCGAAATTTGAAAATTGGCGCACGTGACACCACCATAGTAAATAGAGCCACCATGATATTTTACCTGTAATCAAATGAATCATTAAATTGACTCACCAGGTCTGTCCAGACAATGGGAAGGATCATGTCTCCAAACTTTGATATCCTCTTGACGTATTTATTTCTGCGCAGAACTAAGTTGGTCTGCATGCGCATGTGACCAGCAATTGGCACTCCGAGTTTCTGAAAATTAAATTAGTTTTGTTGCTTGAGTTGTCACTTTTGTAATTCTGTTGGAACATTTTTGGTTTGCATTTCTACTTCTTTAAAAAATTAACGATTAAGATTTCTAACATTATAATCTCGTAAGATAATCTAAACACTTAATTTACGATATTATTTGTATCATTAATACAAGACGCTGAAGCAAAAATCTATATGAAAAATAATATACTGTTTTAAGAATTTTAATTAAATATAACAATCAAATTAATATTTTGAAGATTTTACATTTAATTTTAAAAATTTAGTAATTTTAAAATAAATAATATAATAAACATTAAATTTTTAAAGTTAAATTTTAATGACACTTTCAATAAAATATTTAAGAATGTTATATAAACATACTTTATAAAATTAAAATGCTTCAACAATCATGCAATATAATAATTAGGTAATTCAAATGCATACTGCAAGTATTAAATCCGATCCTACCTTCTGAATGACTACGTAGGGTTCATGTTTCTCAGGTATCGGACTGAGACCATCCACCTTGGCTAGCAACGAGGGGTCTCCTAGGTAGAAGTGCGGGAATGATGCGGCTGCCGGGATTCCTGCAAAACAGAAATTGACATAAGTAATAAGGGTGTGGTTTCCCAGGCTTTGGAAATTACTATGGTACATTGATAAAAAGTATAGAGGTGTCTATCCTGACTGGGGTTTTCCATGGTTCCCTCAGTCTCACTTCAGCAAATGCCGGGCACGTAACAGACCGTTGTCACCGTCCTTTTTATCACTTATCTTAATCCATCTTGAGCTCCCAACTTATTAGAATATTCTTTTACTTATTTAAAACTAAAATGATTTGTTGTTGCAATAAAAAAAAACAAAAACGATTTATTACATTTAAAAGAGTTATTTAATTTATTTTTTATTTAATTAATTGTATAATATTTTAATTTAAATATTTAAAATTTGTTGTTAATGTTTTTTTTAATATTGTTATTTTAAATTTAATATTATTTTTTTTAAAAAACAAAATTGTTACAATGAAAATATAGAATTAAAAATTCAGTCAGATTGTCATTTTCATTTGCAGTTACAAAGGGTGTTTGTAAAATATAGTATATTAAACTTAATTTGAGTCCACAATTATGTCAGGAAATAGAAGCAAATTGAAATAATTTATGTGTCATGAAAATATAAAGTCTAAATTTACACACAAGAACCAGGGCATCATGATAGAAGTAAAGAAAAATATTCTGATGCGACGGATGTTCATGCATCGTAGTGAAGAAATATAAACTATAAAATCAATTATAAATGTTAGTGCTAAAACCTTTAAACAAGAAAGCAATTTATATAACATGAGGATTTCAAATTTTAGTCATTTGAAGATAGTATACAGTATTTTAAAAGCAGTGATAAAATAGCTTCTCCCTAGCAATGCCTATCAGAGACCCTAGGGTCTCTGAAGCATAGATCCTTACTCCCTAGTTTCCATTTAGAGATCAATTTTGTGTCCTTGCAAGTTTCGAAAATGCCCCTGGCTTTATGTTGACAAATAAGTTATTAAAATAAATAATGGGGGACATTCACAAAGCACTTTAACCCCAACTTTAGCCCCAAGTTTTATCCCTGGTGCTAAACATGGTTAGCCCCTGGTTTAGCACCAGGGATAAAACTTGGGACTAAAGTTGGGGTTAAAGTGCTTTGTGAATGCCCCCCCATTATATCTATCTATAGCATTATTATTTGATTTTTTCAATAATTTTTCTATACTTATAGAAATTACAATAATACATATGTAATGTATTAAATATTTTAATAAATTTAATAATAAAAATTCACCAATTATAAATTTTCAATTATGAAGATGAGTATACTATATAAAACAAATTAATGAAAGGTGATATATACATAGAATGAAATTAATGAAATATCTTTCTGCTACACGTTTTTATTCTGCAAGCCCTGTTATTTAAAAATTGGTTCACAATAAAATATAATAAAATTGAACGTTAACTATAGAAAATACATGTCATATGATGCATTTTTGTACATTTATTACAAAAAATTGTGTAAATAAAAAAAATATATCCTTGTTTTATATACGTTCTATTCGGACGCGAAAAATACTACATCCTTTTTGTTTACATTATTAAATATTAATTTTTGCAATCTTAGATACTTTTATTTTATAAAAAATTACATAATATTAAACTCCTCTGCAAATATATTACAATAATTGTTGTGCGCACTTGATCGCCTAGCAACAGGTCAAAGTTGACAAACAATGACATCACAAACAAATGACGTGTTAATTTCGCACGTCAAACTTCTAAGAAAACCTTGATCTTACATCTTATTGTTGTGATCATTGGATTATAACAATGGGCGAAGTTTTAATTCATTTGACAAGTAAAAAATACGAGGAATTTTAATTTGTTTATGTAAATTACAATAATACAATAACAATAAATTACATGTTATTGTACTTGTTTATGTATTATTTCATAAGAAATGATGATACTTTGAACTATTACCTTATATAATTTTTTATTGCGGAAATGAATGTAGCATATGCAATGATATGACAACGCTTTTTATTAAATTTCTATTGTTATTCTGTCTTTAGATCTATTCGTAAATGAGCATTCAAGAATAATAAAATTTCCTTCACTTTCCTTGTACTAATCTGATTTTTTTATTCATGAATTGATTGTATTTAAATTATTAATTATATAGCAACAGAATGAAGGTACCAAAATAAATTTGAGTGGCAAGTGAGATGGATTTACGCCATTTACGTAGGAAACTATGGAATCGAGCAGTGTAGGCACATTGTCTGTGCGCCCACTTAATTCGCATATGAAAATGAGAAAAGTTGCGGATTCGAATCCTAGTTTAAATACTTTTCACTACTTTTCCAGGGTTTGAACAAGTGCCCTAAAATTGGGAGGTGCAACTTTAAGAAATTGTATTATTGACTATCAGTTTAATAAAATCACGCCTTTTTATTGGCAGCAAAGTCATATCACAGTTATGGAAAGTGACCGTAATTAAATAAATGCAGGACCCTTAAAAAAAACAATTATCTTATCTTTTCCCCCCTTCATTCATACAAAAACTACTTCCACTGACCATAGTAACACGAGGTGATGTCGGACAATCCAGGTACTAATCTGCACGGTGACTTCTCTGAAACTTTACCGCAGTGACATCCATGCTCCGGTGTCTGCGAGGCGTTGAACACACGGCCGGGGATTCCAAACCTCATTCCTCCAGGTACCCCGTTCGCCAGCTCCTCCGGTTCTTCCCCCTCGTACTGTGGACATACAAGGGTGGTAACCAAGGATTTTGTATGTATGGATAGGTTATCTCTATACCAATAGCATTAGAGCTACTGAGGCAAATCTCCAACGTAAGATGGCGACCGAGCGCAACCATCTGCATTGTAAATTATATGGAAGTTATATTGGAAGTTCCCCAACGTAAGATGGCGGACATCCCATTGGTTACTGTTGTAACCGCCACCCACTTCCTCCTCAAGACTGTGCCTCACCGACGGCAGTACCATCACCTATCCATACATACAATATCCTTGGAGATAACTCATTTCCAGTCATTTCTCCCAAGGCTAGGTTATAAATATACACCTCTGGACACCACGAACGTTACTTCTGCTTTGTTTGTATTACCACGCAGTCTATGGAGGCGTGGTGAAACAAAACTATTTTAATATTGATAGACTGGGTGCTCTCCTTACCTCACACAAAATGAGATATTAGAATGCGAAAATTTTAGTGGCTTAATCGAAAGAAGAGGTACAAAAAAGAGGTTCCATATCGGAAGAGATATGGTACTGTGAATTTTTTCAGATTTTTCTGAGACCGGGAACTATTTTAAAAAAAAATTATTGAAAGTCTATTTTATAACGTCACGGGCGGCTCTGTCCTATCCTTTTTCTTAAGGAGTGCGACCCGTGACGCCATCAAAATAGACTTTTAATAATTTTTTAAAAATAGTTCCCGGTCTCAGAAAAATGTGAAAAATTCAAAGTACCATATATTTTTACCCCTTCTTTCCATTAAGTCACTAAAATTTTCACATTCCAATATCTCATTTATATACTAATCACCACCATCACATCTATACATCACACGGCACGTAATATATTACATTGTGTCCTTGCATGGGGAGCATTAACCTTATACAGTAAATCCCCAGCATTTTTTACTATAATTAGCTTACGTATTTTCCTTTTATGTCTATGTAATTATTGGCAGGTGAAAGAATTGAAATGTATAAAAAAAACATGAGAATCTGATACTTCTTTTTGCTTGCTGTATCTATTCGTTGAATTTCTCCATAAATGTCATAAGTACAACGAAATTTCATGCAAATTTAGAGTGGTTTATAATATAACAATATTTAATAATATAAACTGCCAAAATGAAGTCTGTTATATACCTGTATAGGGTCTCTGATACAAACTGCATGATTTTTTTTATTGATATTGTGTTATAGAGAATTTAGAGATACGTGTTTTTATTTTTTTTAATGTATTTTTCAACCTGTGATGTCATGAAATGTCATTCCTTATTATTATTTTGTTAAATGTTTGCATGACTATGACGTCCCAGTGATTTATATTCATATAGTATATTATGATGTGTATACATCAATCATTTTAACTTAAAAATTTATCGACTAAAAAGTAGCATTATCCGTACGAAACGACAAATTTTAAAATTTTTCTTCAACAAAAATTGGTAGATTTTAAATAAAATGTGGTTGTTTATTTATCATAAATATTATATATACATACAATTTACGCTATATATCATACACGCGTGAATTACACGAGACCTTCAAGTTAAATTAAAGCCATTCATTTAGAAGGTTGCTATTTATATCAGGGAATACCATGATAATCCTTTCTCTGTTTTTAAGAAAATAAAAAAAAAAGTGACTTTTAGTAAAAAAGAGCTCGTTAGACCTCTAATGATAAAAATTTGCAGATATAAACAAAAACATCTAATTTTATTTCTGCAGCTATAAATTTTTTGTAATGATATTTATAACTTTGAAACAAAAAACATGTAGATATTATTTTAGCTGTCTATATTATTGTTATATATAGCATGGAATAATAGCAAGGTTGAAGCTTTTTGTTGTCTTAAAGAACATATCGAATATACGTTATTATATATTATATTTATAATAATACTGTATATAAAAGACAAATCTTTTCTAAATAAATTGTATACATAACAGACATCTACTGTAAATTCATGAAATAAGTAAATTCAAATTTACATAACAATATTAAAGCTTTATAAATAAAGATAGCTCATAAAAAAAAAATTTGAAAATCGTTGAAGCTTGCTTTGTGTCACTTGAATTTTTCTGGTATAATAAATAGCCCTGACTGAGGTTTCCATGGTTTCCTCACCCAAAACCAGGTGAATACTGGTATAGATTGTTATAGGGGCATGACCACCCCAGTTTGGAATATCCTAAAGCAATATACTACGTCGGGTTCACGAAGAACCGGGAAATTAAAGTCAAATATCACTTGTTTATGAATATTAAAAAGTAATAGTTTCATCTTCTTGTAAAAAGTGACTATTTTCTGACTCACCTCAATTGCTAGGGTCCTACAGAAGGCCTTGCGGTACACGGTGACTGGCTTCTTGGGGACGTTCCTCGGGAACAAGACTCCCTCAGACACGCCCTTGACGGACTCTTGACACTTCGGAGGCGCGGTATCTCGGTCCGTCTTTCTAGAGAAGCCCTCGCGAAGGATGGATTTTCCGTTGTAACGACTGATGGTGAACGACGCGATGTCCATGGTCACAATGTCATTCCCAACATCGAACATCTGCGGAGGAACAAGGAGGAACGTGAGAGATAGTCTCAGATCACCTGAGGAAGAGGGTATAGTTAGCGTCGCGAGATAGTCTCGGATCACCTGAGGATGAGAGCAGTTGGAACCGAGAAGTATAATATTATAGTGAAGTAGTCTGTCTCTCTTTTTGTGCTCTTCCTTTGAATATTTATTTATAAGTACATCTTTCTGTGCTTTTTTATAGTTAGTGGCACACTTATTCCATAACTTTCTAATAAAATTAAATGTTTTAGCACTAACATTTGCTTAAACATTTAGAGCAAAAATAATTAGACTGTTATTTTGACAATTGTTTTATGAGTTTTTTTTTTTTTTTTTAAATTTTATGTATTATTATTTAGTAAAAGGTTATTAAATTTTACCACTTCTTGTGTTCTGGTGCTTCGTGTAAAATAACCCATTTCACCATTCTCTTTACCTTTTAATATCTTTGTTTTTGTAATATGTACATATAATTGGTGAAATAAATAAATAAATATAATTAAGTGAATGTAAATAATATAAAATATAACTATAATATCAAAATAAAATAACTATTGAAATAAAAAAAAAATAGAATGCAGGCTAAAAAGATAACCCATTTGATTAGCATGTATGACATAAATTAATTAGCAAATTCACAAAAATTCTGAAAAAAAAGAACAAATTGAGACATTTTAGTTCTTAAAAACCATAGAAAAAATTTCGAGACAATTATTCGAGCCGATTTTTTTCAATTAAATTTTTAGTTTGTCTCTCCTTGGGAAAGCCCTATGATGAAAATTAAACGAAAATCGTTTCGAATAATTGTCTTGAAATTCTTTCTATGGCTTTTAGGTACTAAAATCTGTCTCAATTTTTTTTTCAGAATTTTTGTGAATTTGCTATGGTTTACATGTAAAGCATTTGATTAAAAAAAAAAAAAAAGCTGATTTGTGTTACCTTACCTTTAAACCATAGACTAAACATGGTTAGCACCTAGTTTAGCACCAGGGATAAAAATCGAGGCTAAAGTGGGGGGTTAAAGTGCTTTGTAAATATCCCCCATAGGACAACAGCCCTCTGAGGTACTCACCCTGTCCAGCAGTCCCAGTTTCTCAAAGGTGACCCAGTCTGACAACGCCATGTTGGCCAACCTGACGATGGGATCATCGTAGCCCCATAAATACTCCCTGACAGACACCTTGTCGAAGGGTTGGGAGTTGACCGCGTTCACTATGGTGGAGAACCCCATCTGAGCAAGCATCGAGTAGTCGGCCAGTTTAGAAGCGATACCCTGGAAATAATATAAACAATATTAGCTACATGGAATGGACAACATACATGGAAATTTTTTTTATTGCAGAAATGAATAGAGGGTACCAAATTATGCTACTCTGAATTTTTTCAGATTTTTTTGAAACCCAGAACTATTTTTAAATAAAAAAATAATAATTATTGAAAGTGCGGCAACGCCCCCTGGAGGCGTCAGTAGGCGTTTCGGTCCTATACTTTTTTATTAAGGATTCAGGGGTGCTAACTTAACTTACAGAACTTTCAATAATTATTTAAAAATAGTTCCGGGTCTCAAAAAAATGTGAAAAAAATTCAAAGTAGCATAATTTGGTACCTTCTATTAATTTCTGCAATAAAAAAATTTCATGTATGTTGTCCATTACTTATATCGGAATGGACAACATACATGAAAAAAATTTATTGCTGAAATGAATAGAGGGTACCAAATTATGCTACTCTGAATTTTTTCAGATTTTTTTGAGACCCGGAACTATTTTTAAACAATTATTGAAAGTTCTGTGTTTTCAGTTGGCATCCCCTGATGCCTTAATAAAAGGAATATAGACTGGACGCCTATTGACGCCTCCAGGGGGCGTGGCCGCACTTTCAATAATTATTTAAAAATAGTTCTGGGTCTCAAAAAAATCTGAAAGAATTCAGAGTAGCATAATTTGGTACCCTCTATTCATTTCTGCAATAAAAAAATTTCATGTATGTTGTTCATTATATTAAAAATCAATATATTTTTTAATTAATTAATAGCGCATTTTATTTATTTATTTTTTACTTTTGTATTGGTTTTTAATAAATTACAATATATTATAATAATTTATATCTTTAAAAAAGTCTCAAATTTGGTGTATTGGAGGCCTGAAGCATGCAGTCGTATTTCTCACCAGTAGCGGGATGTTGGGAATGATAAGACGGTCCTCCAACCCTCTACCGGCCGCAGTCTCTGCCAAAAGATGCTCCGAGGGCTCGGCGTGTCTCTTGGGGGTGTAGGTCACCGTTCCGTTGTCGTTGAACTTGACGTTCTGGTGTTCCAGCACCTCCCTGGAACGTGACAGTGGTATTGTAACATGTAGAATTATGGTATAAAATGAGATAGTGGTAGTGTGGGCAACCAATGTTGGTATACATGGCTAAATATAGACAATTTTATCAATATGGAGGCATCCACCCACTGATTTAAGTGGATCTGATAACCTGAGTATAGTAATATGTAAGGTTCATATTTAACTTTGTTTTTGTCGGAAAATCTCGGCTCGTTCGTCCAATTAAGTCCTTCGTTATAAAATACATACCAATGATTGAAGATGTTACTAACACGTTGAAAACCAATTAAAATGTGAACCATAGTAAATATGGATTGTATTTACACTGTCCATTGCATTTAACGTGATTTTTGTCGTGTTTGTAACATCTTCAATCATTGGTGTGTACTTTGTAACGAAGAACTTCATTGGATGACACGAGCAGAGATTTTAAAAATCCCATTCATGAAATTTATGAAAAAAAAAATAAAAATGTTCTTCTTTACATACCTTATCAGTAGGTAAAATGTCAGGTATACAAAAATGAGCTAGTTTTCGAATTATTAATTTTTAAAGTTCACTAATTTAGCATGCATGGAAGTTTCATTTCTCCATGTTAAATAAGTGAACTTTAAAAATTATTAACTCGAAAACTAGCTCGTTTTTGTATACCTGATATTTTACCTACTGATAAGGTATGTAAAGAAGAACATTTTAATTTTTTTTTCATAATTTTCATGAATGGGATTTTTATTAACATTGGGCGTGTTATCTCTACCTTAAGAAACGACTCCCCCCACCCAAATAAACAAACAAGTTGATCATTCATACCAAGACTATATGATAAACAGAAGATTGGAGTAATGTTTGTGATTTCAGCAGGTGTTATTTTTCAATACAAAAATTAGTAAACATTTATAATTAAAAATACGTCCTCAATATTTGCATCGAAGTAAACTTGAGATATATAAATTATGACGACTGGACGGTGTAAATATTGAAAACCGGTTTGTGTTATCGATTGACGTGAGCAGATAAATAACGTGAGATATAATTGCTGTCATGTCAACATTGTTTTACATTGGGTCAATGGAGGTGTTATGGCTGAGAAAATTTACGACATCTCCTAGCTAGGTGTCTTTTAATTGAAAATGAGGAGATGCAATGAGAAGCTTTAACATTGACGACACAATTCTCTCAGCCAATGAAAATCTAGCGCGCAAACTGCGCGCGACGACATGTTCTATCAAGCTTCCTATCTTTTAACCCAGCGGTACCTGGTTTTTAATTTTTTCCTACGGTTCTTATGAAGGGCAAGATTAATAATTCATATGAGCCACGGGAAAGATCACTTTACACGACATAAAAAATATTCGAGATTTTGTGCAGCATAGAATTTGAATGAAAAAATAAATAAGATTTTTCTCCTAACAAACCTTATGGAGCGATGTCAGAATGCGGCGCTGTGGCATTTTTACATTGAAGCTTGTCATTGGGTGCCGTCAAATGATGTATCATTACATTGTTAATTTTCAAAATTCCATTGGCGGCCATTGCTCATTATTTTCCGATGGTAGACCTAAACTTTGTTTCCCCCTTTAGATAAACGGCAAATTGACTATTAACCTGATGAAATATTTTTTATATTAGGATTATGCTTTTGAATTATTAATCTTTTTAAAGTTTTTAGATGCTGATTTGACTAAATTTTGACTAAAGTTACCGCATTCCCAATGCTATTCTTGACATTTATATTATATGTATCTCAGAAACTTTCTTTTATCCATTTTTTTTTATAAATGTTTCTTTTTTTTATGAAGGTGCATATAAAAGTGGAAAAGGTGTAATATCTGTCATTAACCCTAATAACTCTTTATTAAATTCAGAGCTAAACTAAGTGCATTATTAATTATTACAATAGAAGAATTTAATGTAGTTGTCATAGATCAATAGAATATAATTTTAAATGAGTTTTAATAAAAAAAAAACTAAATTTAAAATTAAAAATGTGTCAGTATAATTATTTTGTACTCAAGATATATTAAAAATTAAAGCACTCTTACACTTTGCCATACCAATGACATAACCGGTAATAGTGATATATTATAACCTTATTACAACTGCAGTAAAAACGTTTTATATATATATATATTATACAGCTTAAGAATAAACAGCAGTATTATCAGTGTTGTTATACAGATACTGACCTATAATAAATACACACATGAAGCAAAATATTTCTCAAAAGGTATATATAATCTTATTTGTCTTTAAGCTGTATTTACTGTACAAAGGTTAAAATAATATTTAAATTACAAATTAAAATCGTGTTATTCATCCAAGAATGACCCGTACAATATATTAATAAAAATTAGCTATAAAACCCAATGCACTTACAGCTTCTTGTTGAGTTGTTGAAATAAAATTATTCACTATCAACCCACATTAATTGTATTTTATATTTTCTCAATGCAATACTACAGTCAAATTTGTACAACTTTCCTTCCGGAAGTAGCCGGAAGTGTATGGTTCTATAGTACTTCCTGTTTATATTGCAATTTCACATAAAAATAAATACTTCTACTGCAAACCCATCTAAGTTATTCAGGTGGCGATTTTTATCATTTAAAAAAAAAAAAAATAAAAAAAAAACGAATAAATGCGCACTTGCTGTTACATCCATTGGCGGCCATATTTGACGATTAAAAAAAAAAAGCATCGATATTAATTAACGCGATATTCGTCGCCGCAACATGGCGAATTCGCTCACCGCATAAGATTTCACAGATTTTGCGTCAAAATCGCATCACTGTTGTCGCCATCTGAATCCACTTGTAAGCTTGCAGGAAATAAGTAAAATTATATATATATATATTGTAATATAATCTTGGCTGGACAATATTTTGTAAATTGTGAAATAAATAATAAAATAAGAAAGAAAGTAAATTAAAAACAAATTACGCACTTACGGAGGGAATGTAATATTAATTGAAGTGTATGTCAATAGCCGACAAAGCAGCTCTCACTGCAAGTGCCTCCACGTGGGCTAGGTCACGAGCGATCACGTGATCGGCGCACGTGACTCCGATGACGTCATCAATATTAATATTATGTAACCTCTCGTGTATTGATATCGTATGATTTTATATTAGAAATTTAATATCATGCTTTTATTTCAATGTATTACAGTAGTATTTTATTAACAAGATTGTGTATCGATGTGGTAGGATAATATTTGTTATAAAAAAGGCACAATTCCAGTTTACTTTAAATTATTTGTGCCTATTTTTAATTCTTATTGATGCTTTTAAAAATATTATCAAGTTTTCTTTTTAAGAATAGACAACCTGCATGACATTTTTTTTATGCATGCAGAAATAAATAGAGGGTACCAAATTATAATATGCTACTCAGAATTTTTTCAAATTTTTTTGAGACAACACTATTTTTAAATAATTATTGAAAGTGCGACAACGCCCCCTGGAGGCATCTAGTCATCATCCTTTTTATTAAGGATTCAGGGGTGCCAACTTAAAACACAGAACTTTCAATAATTATTTAAAAATAGTTCCAGGTCTCAAAAAAATATGAAAAAATTCAGAGTAGTATAATTTGATACCGTTTATATAGTTCAGTGATCTATTCGTTTCTGTAATAAAAAATGTTCACTGTTTGTGCGATATATGTATTAAAAGTAGGAGGTGTGGCGCAGTGCGCTTGACCGGGTCTCGTCAGATCACCGAAGTCAAGCAACGCCGCACGTGGTTAGTAGTTGGATGGGTGACCATTTTCAACAAAAACCACGTTTCCCACCCAGGGGTAAAACGTTGCGCTTTTCCACTATGTGGTTCCCCTGGCTTTGGACCATTGCACTTCCGGTTCATTAACAAAAGCTGTAGCGTCCATTCTAGCAGAGGTTTCCACGTTTCCCTCAGCCGCAGGCAAATGTCGGGGTGGATTTGCAAGGCCGTGGCCGCCCCCGTTCCAGAAGAGCCCGCGAAACGCTCAAGTTAGGGTTTCGGAAGGTTCGGGGTTTCAAAGTAGTATGTAATGGACAACATACATGAAAAAATTTTATTGCAGAAATGAATAGATGGTACGAAATTATACTACTCTGAATTTTTTCAGATTTTTTTGAAACCCAAAACTATTTTTAAATAATTATTGAAAGTCCTGTGATTTCAGTTGGCATCCCTGCAGCCTTAATAAAAAGGATAGAGACTGGACGCCTATTGACGCCTCCAGGGGGCGTGGCCGCACTTTCAATAATTATTTAAAAATAGTTCTGGGTTTCAAAATAATGTAAAAGAATTCAGAGTGGCATAATTTGGTACCCTCTATTCATTTCTGCAATAAAAAAAAAATCATGTATGTTGTCCATTAGTAAATAGAAGTACCCTATAGGGTTTGATTAAAAAGAAAAAAAGAAAAATTAATAAATATCTCCCTTAATTTTATTTTTAACATTGCATACTTTTGGACTGGTAATCTTAAAATTATGATCTTGCATTGCAAATTGCAATAGAGTATTGTCCTCAGTTTTTTTTATTGCAGAAATGGATAGAGGGTGAAAAGTTATGCTACCCTGATTTTTTTCAGATTTTTTAGAGCCCGGGAACTATTTTTAAAAAATTATTAAAAGTCCTTTTCGTGACGTCACGAGACGCCGCTCCTTAAGAAAAAGATAGGACTTGCCGCCGCGTGACGTCACAAAAAGGAATTTCAATAATTTTTTAAAAATAGTTCCAGGTCTCAAAAAAATCTGAAAAAAAAACAGGGTAGCATAACTTTGCACCCTCTATCCATTTCTGCAATAAAAAAAATGGTGGACAATACTCCATTGCAGAAATACAGAAGAACAAAATTTAAATTTTTTTTATTTTATCATGCTCATAATACTCGAGCACACAGGTATCTACAATATTATTTCAGCGGCACATTGATATCTGAGTTATTATTTTTACGTTACGTCGTATGCGAAATCATCATTTGATTAATAATTTATTTAACCAAATATGTTATTTGAATGCAAATAATATTATTGATAAAATATTATAAATATTTATATTTTTAAATTTATACTGTAATGTTTAAAATTATTTAAAAATTTTATTATAAAATTTTTTGATAAAATTAAATTTAAAATGAGTAAACAATTTTTTGAAGTTACTAACTAGTCTACAAAAATTAAAATTTTTGCCCTCGTCCAAGTAAATAAGGAAATCTTTAGCAGAAAAACTTCAGGTTTTGTTTGCCTTTTACATAGAAAACCTGAAAATATTTATGTTATAAAAAGGACACAGTAATATTTATACATATTATGTTGGGAGTTTTTTTTTTTTAGTTGCAATGAAGTTATAGCGCAGCTTCCTGTACTATTATGAACACATTAAAACATTTAAATTATAATTAGGTAGTAAAACAACAGCAGTTAAATATTACAAACTCACTGCTGAAGTCCTTGACTTTTGGATAAAGATTTCAATATTTAAATTTTTCCGCCAAGCCTGACGATTTCCCCCACTCCTTCAATAAAAATCTGAATGTTGATAGACCTGCTAGAGTTTTATTTTCTCCGTAGAGGCATCAGCGAGATTTTGTCGCGGTCTCAAGGCACCAAGCCGGGGGGTACCCCGCCGGCCCTAACTCATTTCAACTCATCCTAACATTACGTATTTTTGTTGTGGTGCGTACTAGACAAAGTTAAAGAAGTAAATTTGGAAAACGTCTAACTGAAAATTAGTTTTTATGAAATTTCTGTTAATCTTTATTATTATACAATAATAATATACTTTTGATTTTTAATTCAAAATAAAACCTCTACTCTGTTTGTAAAATTCAAAATACCCTAAAATTAAATTCATAAGGTATCTTAATTTTAAATTTTAAAAAAATAATATTTCATAAATATAAATATAAACATATTGGATGTTTGGTAAATTGTTTTTATATTTCAAATGAAAATTTTAGCTGTACAAATTTAATTATGGTAATTAACCCTTATAATATAGGTCCTAAAATATTTTATAATTAATTTATTTTAAAGATTTTCCTGTGTGAAATTCATGAAAAAAAACAAAATATTTTTATACACTGCAGAGTTATTAGTTAGAGTGGTTAATAAAGTCCCCAGAAAATCCTCCTCTTATGTAATTTTAATTATTTTTAATCTTAAAATCGACAATGAGATTGACAATTTAAATCGTAAAAAGATGTGCCAAAATTGTTACTAAAATATTCTTCAGGCTGGTCTCGAGAAATTATCAAAATGTGAAAGAAGGGTAAATATTGCCAGAAAATATGATAAAAATCTGGCAGCGGTGGGATTCGAACCCACGCCTCCGAAGAGACTGGTGCCTTAAACCAGCGCCTTAGACCGCTCGGCCACGCTACCGTGATAAAATCTTATATAGTTCATTGACAAGTCATTGCCAGTGTATAAATATTGTAGCTGATAAAAATACAAGAACACCAAGTCTCGAGTTGTTATCTTTTCTTATAAGAAATACAAATTTATTAGACTGGTGGATTTTAACTAAAGAAAATACGGCCTCTTCATGTTGGCAATTCACGACCATGTTCACTTAGGTTTCCAAGGTTCCCTCGGTCGCAAATTGTTTGCAGAGATTGCTAAAAGTTATTGCCCCTGGTTTTGATGGTACCCAACCCACAAGACCTTATTTATAAGCAATACACAAATTATATCACTTGGTCAGTTACACGAAGAACCTGGTAGGAAAATATATATATATATATTATTTAAAAAACACCCAAAACTCCAAACAATGCAATATATTAAAAAATTAAATTGTTCCGAGATTCATAAAATATGTATTTACATAAATACACATAAGTGCAATTATCATAACGTACTATTGCTTCATTGAAATATAATAAATTCTAATAATTAAAATTTGTTATAGTTTTTCTAAATTGAAATCATCTCGGCAGTAGAAAAATAATTTTTTTGTTGGCCGGTTTCTTATAAGAATATTGATATTTAATAAAATTATACTGTATCGTATTAACAACACAACCTCTTATTACACCTGGCAATACCATATCTATGAACACGGCAGTCCTAATCAATCGACATTGACGTGAATGCAAATGAATTTTGTAAGACATCAAATTAGGTAGGTCATATTGTTTACGTTCAAGGGCCAACAACCAAGTTGAGATATAACTTCCCGTACATGTCACGTGGCTTTTTTAAAGTGTAAACAAAAGCGGCGTACCTTTATCCTCCCTGTGGAAACTGTGGAAAATATTTGGCCTTTATTTTAGAAATACACTCGCGTGAAAAAAACTTTTGAAAAACGTTTATATTTCATTATATAATTTATATATATACAATGTATATTCTGCTTTTATGCTTCTTTCACTCCCACTTCGTTAATCTTTATAATTTTTTTTATGTAAAAAATATTAATTATTTATTAATTAAATGGAATTCATATTGATTTTATAGCAAACACCCAAGGCTGTATTGAGGAAGCATAGCTGGTACTGGAGACAGTGATTTTAAATTCCAAATATGTCAAGTACCAAAGATCAAGTTTAATTTATTTTCTTTTTTTCTATTTTAACTAAATGAAATTTATTAAAGTAAATTTAAGAATATGAAATCCATCTTATATTTCTAAAAAACAATAAAACTAAAAATTATTAAATAAAAAATATAAATAATAATAAATTTTTATTTTAAATAATTTTTTAATAATGTTAAATGTTTATTTTAACTATAATACATTTTTAATTTATATTTTTACTCAAATTTCGAGATATAGACTTTTTTTTTCAGCATAGTTGTATACAAGATTACTATTATTTTGTATGTTTAAAATGTGTCGTAATAAAGGATAGTACGCCATGACTAAACATTGAAACAAACATTGAGATACGTCGTTAGTAAAAATTCTAATTTTCAGAGTGCATGACTGTTAAAATAAAATAATAAATTAAATATATGAGTCTTATAATACAAACAACATAATAAATAAGAATTCTAACAGAAAAGATACTGCCCCTAATATTTTTAAATGTATGGGGAGTTTTGTGTATAAAATTTATAATGTTACACGAGAGAGAGAGAGAGAGAGAGAGAGAGAGAGAGAGAGAGAGAGAGAGAGAGAGAGAGAGAGAGAGAGAGAGAGAGAGAGAGAGAGAGAGAGAGAGAGAGAGAGAGAGAGAGAGAGAGAGAGAGAGAGGGAGATGTCCATAACTTGAGGAAATGTATTATAGTTGTATAGTAAGGAACTCCCCACACTTTTAAACTATTGACTAAAATAATACATTTTTATCATATTTTATATAAATGAACTATACTGCACTGCATTAGTGGATATTTAATATTCTTCTTAATCTATTTGTAGGCGTTGTAATACCACGCAGTCCATGGACTGGGTGCTCTTCTTACATCTCCCAAATTTGCATATCTGCGTCTATTGTAGCTGTAGTATGAGAGGCAGGATTAAAATTCGTGCTGTTCAGAGAGGTACATCCAAGGACATAACTAACATTACTTCCCCTAGTTTAAAATTTTCAACTTATCCTTTACACGTCTAAACCTAATTTTTTTACCTCTAAAACACATCTTATTCCCTCTTCGCTCAAAGTGAGAATGAAATATGGAACAATATTTCTAACATTTTATGCTTAAGAAGAGGAAAAAAGACGTAATCTCGTATTTCCCCCTCTTTTTTTACCCCTAAAATGTGTATTATATATGTGTTTTAAATATGTAAAATGTGTTTTTTAACCCAATAAACAATTATTATTATTATTAAAATGGTACAAAATAAGACGATAAAAGAACTTGATAGAGAAGAAAAGATGAAATTTATTTCAACTCAGGTCTGCTCTATTTTAATACGTTGTCAAACAGTTTATGGAGATGAAGTTAAGTTGAAGGATGGCTGGACTGGACATTCCAATTCTACATCTCATTGTCCCAGCTAATCAGGCAGGGGTAACGTACGTGCGGAGGTCACTATTGGAACAATTTGATATTTCATTATTGTCGTCACGTTGCTGTGGTGTACGTGCGACGAAGTTCGTAAAATATTTTCGTTTTTTAAAGTGCATGACTGTTTGAAAATTTAGTTAAAAACTCCAAAATTATGTAATATCATCTTTATTGATGAGAAAACTCCCTCAAATTTACATATTTTTGTTTGTCTGTTCAAGTTAAAAATAATTTGTAGGACTGCATATTTTGAGATTCCTTTGAATTAATAAATTTTGGCGCCTCAGAATAAGTGTCGTATAAACCATGAGGTTTTGATGCTATTGTGGATCTTATGTACATGATGCATAAGGTCCATAATAGCATCAAAACCTCGTGGTTTATACGACACTTAGTCTTGGCCGGCGAAATTAAATGTTATTTAATTAGTTTTGGGAAAGAATACGTGATATATAAAGAGGGTATATAATCTACTGTCGTATATATGTTTTTTTAAAAAAAAAAATGATTTTTGATGAAAATATTTTATTTAGAGCACTTCAAGTAAATTATAATTTTCTAATTTGTTTAATACTTTAAATATTAATGTATTAATATTATCAATTAAACATAGACAATAATTATTGTCATCAATAATATATATATTTAAAGATTTTCTTTTGTTGTATATATTGCAATCAATATAATTTCTTCCGAAAGTGTGAAGTTTGTAGCTATTCTGTAGTGTTTATAATTCAGTTATAAAATTTTACAAAGGGGTACTACTGTCCTATATGCGAAACTGCAACGCTGAAATACGAATAGGAGGGTCGGAACCCTCTACATTTCCGGCTACTTCTGTTGGAGGGAATGTAATATAGATTTGACTGTAGATTCCAACAAACATTATCAGCTTTTCACGCCCGCAATCAGTTTTCAATGTACTCTGCATATTTATATCACGGTAGCGTGGCCGAGCGGTCTAAGGCGCTGGTTTAAGGCACCAGTCTCTTCGGAGGCGTGGGTTCGAATCCCACCGCTGCCAGATTTTTAACATTTTAACAATATCAATTTTTCTGTTAAAAATAATGTTCTTTGCTCATTCAATAAAAGCTAGGAATCACTTGGGTCATTAAGATTATATCAAGAAAACCTTGATAATACTTAAATTTGTGATGACGATAACGGAGCTTCTTATAACCATTATCCAATTGATTTACTGCAAGATCCAATCTGTAGTCCCTGTTATGTTCAGTACAAATTTTTATATTTCATTTTTTAGTATAAAATATAAAATAAGTTAAAAAAATTAAAATTAATATAGTATTTTATTAATTTTTTTAAAATTAGTTTATTTATTTAATAAATATTTAATCGTTACAGAGGTAAATAAAAATAAAATTGAATTTTATAATTTAAAACTCCCTATGTATTATTAATTTTATAATTTAAGTCATGATTGTATAACTCATGATGTACCGAAAGCAAATTATGTAATTGCTCATTATTTATATTTGATTAAATAAAATTAAAATTAATCGTAGACGAAATTAATAAGTAATAAATAAAATTTTAATTTACATCATTCAGTTTATCACCAACAATTTTTTTTATCACTTAAGCTCTTTAGGTGACTTTTATACCGAAGTGTCTATTTTTTCCTTTTTAAAGATTATTTATTACAAAGTTGGAGTTCTAAGGCAAAAATGAAGAAATGGAATTTAATTTCATATAAATATCCATGAATAAATTTAATATTTATATAGTCTGTGTTTTATTTATTTGTTCAGAAACATTGGAACCCTTGGAGAGCAATCGATAGAAAATACCTTTTGGATGCACGAGTAATTTTTCCCTCAATACGTATAAAAAAAAATCGAACTTAATTAAGATCATATAATTACATATTGAATATTGAATGCAGTGATAATAATTAGTCATCATTACTTGGGACGTGTTATAATTAATTAAATTAAATCACATAATATGCATGTTCTTTCTTGTAACCTTGTAAATGTGCAACGAAGCGATGCACTTTATAATTATAATACTCACACGTGTGGTATTACTTGGAGAGTTGGGTACGTTATTTACTGTAAATCTTGTATGGAGAAGTCCTAATGGGAATGAGTAACAAGGATGTACGTATGTACTTGTCATGTGTGTAGAGAGAGAAGAGAGAGAGAGAGAGAGAGAGAGAGAGAGAGAGAGAGAGAGAGAGAGAGAGAGAGAGAGAGAGAGAGAGAGAGAGAGAGAGAGAGAGAGAGAGATTATATCCTCGGCAACCTCAACAAGGGACAAAAAAAATTAAAATGAGGATAGAGGACCTCAAATTAATTAGTTATAAAATAATCAGAATTTGAAAACACCTATTAATCATATTGCAACTCAGTCATGCATGTAAATATTTAATATACAAACATAGGAAAATGAGTTATATTACGTCACATCGTCTTTCCCCTTAATTTTAAGAGTATTAATTTTATAATACAGGTCGGTCTTTGCCTCATTTAGTGTCAAATAAGGTGCAATGTACAATAATCCTAACCGCGGATACTTGACGCTGTGGTATGAGCAACAGATTTGTAATGTGATAATCGAAATTTCGATCCTAGGTATCGACAAATTTGTCGGCATAGTGGTTGCTTAAAGAACACACTAGTGCATACAGAATGTGTTTGAATGCCGACCATCCTGACTGAATTTCCATCATGGTTCCCTCAGTCATAACTAGAAGTTGCTCTACGTCATGGCCACGCTTCTTTGGAAATAACCCATAAAAAACTTATAAACAACGCCAGATCGGGACCATGGAAGAGTTGGGAAGTAAAAGTATATTATTACGTGGGTGTATGGTTCTTAAATAACGGTCTATTCTAAAAAACGAAACAAGAAGTAAAAGTATATTTAGTCACTTGTGACCAGTATGCTACAATAACTGGGTTTATTAAGTTAAGATACATTTCAATACGTCATAGAGTGTTTAAATATTAAATTACAAATATTCCTTATACTATATATTATTTTATTATATATTATATAGTATTAGAAATTATATTTTAAGTACATGTATTTAACCGTTTTTAAAAAAATACTTGGACGTCACAACTCTCTATTAACTTTAATAAGATTCAATCCTCTTAAGTTATTTTATGACGTCAATCATAGAAAAACTTAACACTTTTTTTTAATACCAAGGTGATTCAACTTACATGAACGTATAATATGTAATTATATATAAAGAAAATTATTATCTAATTATTTATTCTCAACTTACATCTGTCAGATTATAATAAGTTTTTATATATACAGGAAATAAATTCTGCATCATTGAACATGCAGTATAATAATAAGTATTATCTATATAATAAAATTCCCCATACAACCGCAAATTTTTTTGCACATTAAATTTATTCAAGCAAATAAAAATACGTAAATATATTATGAACTTGATCAAGGATGTTTTTAATTATAATAATTAAATTATGATTATATATAATCTTTTTACGCGGAATCAAACGCTCAGAAAGCTAATACATAAATTGAATTACTAAAACGTAAATTGCACATTTTACTGATTTATTAAATTATTAATAAATAAGTTGAGAGATTTATCAATTTCGGATTGAAAATTGAAATCCGTTTTATTATGATAAAATTCTTAGATTTCATATTTTGCAAATAAAAGTTTCTTTGATTATTTTTCTAAAATAATAATTATAGTAGAAAGATGATTGTTATAAATTTAATAATTCATTAAAACTAATATTAAAAGATATGAAATATTCAGTTGTAAAATTTTATAATAATTAAAAGAAAAAAAAAACATTGAAGCAAATTTATAATTCCTTCCCATGTATCATACATAAAGGTAGGAAAAATTATACAAAAAATGACTTACCTGTAGATGTAAGGTCCAACTTCTTGCAGTCTCAACTTTTGCTCTCCCCTGAGGAATTCTTCAGCGTTAGTAACGTTAAAGATGTAGACTTTCAGGTAGACTGGGACTGGAGGCTTCTGCCACAGCCGGAATATGAAACTGCCGTCAGACATGGTCAGGACCTACAGAAAAATTTTCAGGTGTTAGAACAGTATATTGTTTTTCATCAGGTATTAGAACAGTCTCAATATGGGACTATTGATGATCACGAATATTGAAAACTTTAAACCAAATCTAGAAAAAATAGATTATAACACAGACCCTTTTAGCTGAGGTTTCCATGGTTTCCTAATTAAAAAATGTAGAGAATCAAAATTCACAGCAAAAGGAATAAAATGAGGAGTTAGTAGTCTCATAAATCGACCATCTTATTTAGGGTTTCCATGGTTCCCCCAGGCGAAAAAATAACTATTAATTTTTCTACTTCTATTTTTCGTACTAATCGTATTATATTTTCTCCACATGGACAAAAAGTTGTGATGTTACCAGCATAAATATTACACTTCATGAAATCCCTAATGTTTTAATGGCCTTGCTTGCTAAAGCTGCAGTTAATACAAGAGACAAAGAGATGCCAGGTGTACAATATTAGGAAAAGTAAAATGACAACAACCAATCTAGACTATCTGAGAAACTTCATGTTAGCCAAACATCCAAAAATTGTGTGTAAGCAAAGGTCAATTTCATGCTACTTGGAGATTTATAATTATATTAATTACACTGTATACTTCCATATTGTACAGTGAAATATGTCTTTTGTATAGTATTATTTTTTCCTTGAAACTGACATTTTTCTATCACAGAAGAATAGCATCATAATAATTATTGAACAAATTACGTACTAACATGCAATACTGAGATATTACTGTCTTTGCTAATGTATTTACATTAATTATAGTGACATGGAGTAACTAAGTGTCAATTTTATTGACCTCATGTGTAAATATTTTGCATCTAAAGTGACAATATAAAAATGTGAACATAAAAACTTGTTGATGTCTCTATTTTGTTTTTTACTTTTTACGACATAAACAATGACGATTAAAAAAAAAATAACTGTTTGTGTTATATAAAATGTCATGGTTTGCGTGAAATATGAATGGAGAAAAAGCTCAAAAATTTTAGTTCATATTATTTCCTCTGTGGACCTTTTTACCTAGGTTCCCTCATCAAATAAGGTAAATGCTGGGATATGTCGCAATTAACAGTAGGATGTTCCATTCATTTATTCAACCAAAAATTTGTGCATTATCAAAAAAACTTTTTTCTTTTTAAATATCCAGCAAATCATTTGAATTGTAAATACATTACGTAATATAAAAACCTTGATGAAGGTACTTAGTGAAAGAAATTATTTATTAACTATAGACAATGTCATGATAATGAAAAATATTGTTCATATATGAATACTCATTAATCAATAACATCATAGCGTGTAAAAAATTATAATTATTTAATGTATATATACAGAAAGATGTTGCGGAAAGTCTAGCAAATATGACAATGTAATACTAATTAACCTTGAATTAACAACTATACTGGTACTGGTGTTCTCAAAATAATTTATTTCGTTTTTTAATCATATATATTAAAATATAATTTAAAATATATTTATTTTTTCATTAAATTTCATAATTTTAATTAAATTTATTAAAAAATAGTTTTTTTTATATTATAAAAACAATATGTAAAAAATATTGCACGGTAATTTCTTTTTTAATTTGTTTAACAAGAAAGATTTTGTATAATAAAATGTATAAATAAATTGTTTTACCTCATACAATGATGGAATGAAATGTTAATTTTATTCCAAATTACAATCACGAGATTTTAGATTCTAAGGAAAATGTAACTGATTTTTTTTTTTTTTTTTACTTAAAGTAGAGATAACGCCGAACAGCTGATCGACGTAATGCCCTTTGATTAACATGTAAACCTTAGCAAATTGACAAAAATTCTGAAATTTTTTTGAGAAGCAGATATTAGTGCCTAAAAGCCATAGAAAAAATTTCAAAACGATTTAACGAGCCGATTTTTTTTAATTAATTTTTTTAATTTTAAGCATAGGGCTTTCCCATGGAGAGCCAAACTAAAAAATTAATTTAAAAAAGTCGGCTCATTAAATGTGGGAGGTGTGGCGCAGTGCGCTTGACCGGGTCTCGTCAGATCACCGAAGTCAAGCAACGCCGCGCGTGGTTAGTAGTTGGATGGGTGACCATTTTCAACAAAAACCACGGTTCCCACCCAGGGGTAAAACGTTGCGCTTTTCCACTATGTGGTTCCCCTGGCTTTGGACCATTGCACTTCCGGTTCATTGACAAAAGCTGTAGCGTCCATCCTGGCTGAGGTTTCCACGTTTCCCTCAGCCGCAGGCAAATGCCGGGATGGATTTGCAAGGCCGTGGCCGCCCTCGTTCCAGAAGAGCCCGCGAAACGCTCAAGTTAGGGTTTCGGAAGGTTCGGGGTTTCAAAGTAGTGTTTAATTAGTAAATAGAAGTACCCAATAGGGTTTGATTAAAATTTTAAAAATGTTTTTGAAACTTTTGCTATGGCTTTTAGGCACTAATATCTGCCTCTCAAAAAAATTTCAGAATTTTTGTCAATTTGCTAAGGTTTACATGTTAATCAAAGGGGATTACGTCGAACAGCTGTTCGACGTTATCTCTACCTTAAATTTAAATGTAATTTCTCTAATTTAGCTCCGGACATTTGTTGCTTTATTAAGCTAAGAAGTCGGAAACAGACAATATTAACCAAATAAAACTGAGGGAACCTTTGAAACTCTAACTACAACGGTCAGAAATGTTAATCATATATTCACTAGTTAATAGAATAGTATATTATGTAAGATTATTAAATTTGTTCATCTATTATGAATATAAAAAATGAAAAAGGAGGGTTGTTATTAACTTAAAAAACTGAGGGAACCTTCGAAACCTAAGATGATAGTCACTAGTTTATAGTTCATGGTACAGTCTTATCGTTTCTCACAATTATAATGATTATAAGAAATACATTTACAATACTTTGCACCATACTTGGATATAAAAATTAAGTTTGCTTTGAAATACACCGACTTGATGTTCATTGTAATATTAATTATCGAGTTTTTCATTGTCAATCTAAAATTCGCATTGTTTTCTAACAAAGTATTTGCAAAGTCATTGTTGCTATGTGCAAAAACAATATTTTGTTTCAATACTGTGACATCATTACAATGCGAATATGTAATCAAAGGCTATTTTATTATTTTGAACTTCATGATTTTTAAACAAGAGTTAATATAACAATGTCATTGTTGTAAAAAATAACTAAGTAATTTTTTTTTACCAGTTTTATGATGTTAATTCTTAAATATTAAAAAGTATTTATCTGAATTTAACAAAATTAATACTAATAATTTTTTTATAATTTGATAATAAATTAACTTATCAAATTCTTATTCGTTTAATATTCTTTTTATAAAGTAATGTTTGATAAACCTTAAAGTAGAGTTCTTATCAGAAAAAAAGGTTGAGTTATTATTTTCTAAAAATAGCTGAAGTGGTCCAGCATATCAAACCGAAATACAAAAAATTCTATCTCACATAGTTTTGCCAGAAAAAAAAATCCAAAGTCAGAGTGAACGCGTCGCTTAACATGGGGCCTTACCTGACAAAGACCCTCAAATATCTCACAAAAATACACCGTTAGGTGGTATGAAAAAAATATAGCGATGTTCTATATGACCCAAGCTTTAACCAAAAACCGATTAAAATTTTTTCCGCTCGAATCCATTTTTCCGTAAAAAAATAATAAAAAATCTTATGGGAATTAACATGGTAGATTTTCTTGATTTTTTTACGGAAAAATAGATTCGAGTGAATTTTTTTTAATCGGTTTTTGGTTAAAGCTTTGGTCATAGAACATCATTATATTTTTTTCATACCACCTAACGGTGTATTTTTTCGAGAAATTCGAGGGTCTTTGTCAGGTAAGGCCCCATGTTAAGCGACGCGTTCACTCTGACTTTGGAATTTTTTTTCTGGCAAACCTATTTGAGATAGAATTTTTTGAATTTTGATTTGATATGGAGGACTACTTGAACTATTTTTAGAAAATAATAAATCAACTTTTTTTTCTGATAGTGAACTTTACTTTAATATATAAACGCAATGATATACATAATCCTTTTTGATTTCATTAAAATTAATCTTAAAGGCTTCAAATTAAAAATTTGACAGTCACAGAGAGTTGTTTGAGTTGACAATCAACATTTGGATTATTTTTTCCGTGCGCGATGCAGCTACATGAGCGGGGGCTGCAAAGTAAGGATGCAGGTCTTTGATGACGTCAAAATGACGTCAAACAACATGGCGGCGTATGTATGGTTGTGTGTTGTGACGTCATCAAGGACCTGCATCCTTACTTTGCAGCCCCCGCTCATGCAGCTGCATCGCGCATGGAAAAAATAATCCAAATGTTGATGCCAGCAACTCCCTGTGACTGCCTAATTTTTAATTTGGGGCCTGTATGCCTTTAATTTTATCAATTAGGGAGTTCCATGCGTGTGTAACATTCTGTCGTCCTTATAATTTGAATATTACCGTAAACACCTATTCATCGTTCATTGTACAACATAATATATGTAGAATATAAATTATCATTCATTGCTCTACAGCCAGAAACAATCCAAAAATTTAATTATTTTACAATACATTTATGTAACGTTTAGATTTAATATTTATACATTAAACATATAATTATTAAAGTGAAATTGATAATAAATTTAATAATTAATTTAAAAAATATAGCATCAAAAATTAAAAGCAAAATGTTAATATAATTATTAATTTTAATAATAAATATATAATAAATAAAATACATATAAAATTTGTAAAATGTATTTAATTTTATATTCTATGAATTAATGATTAAATTAATATAATTTATTTTAAGATCTTACAATATACCTTATTTTACACCATAAAATGCATAAAATATATATAATTTAAATTTTGAAATTAATTTTGTTGTCAATTATAAATTTTAAATGTAAGAATGACTACGTTATTATTACAATACAATATTGAGTCATAATAGAGTACATATCAAGCTAGAATATAATTGAAAGTAGTACTTACAATTTTAATTGCTAGATCCTGAGGGTCTATGATGTAAGTGATGTAAGATACACATACGAGGCAGAGTCCAGATATTGCCAGAATGATGAGACCTGAAACAAACACATTGAGATATGACTGCAGGATTACTTGGAAATTCACATGTATTAGGCCCGAAACTGTATACAATAATCTTCCTGATCCCATAAAAAAATTACCTAAGTAACAAACATTTTCTGTTGAATTTTTACTTAAAATTAATTTTTATGCTATCATGAAGGAAAAAAAAGCTGTAAATATACTCATTAAGATGTGTTTTTGAGGTAAAAAGACGTAATAACTTTATTTTTTTTTAGGATGAGTACGTAGCGGTTCAAAGCCTTGTGTCAAGTGGTAATTCCCCAATCTAAAGTTAGTTGACAACGTGGAAAATAAGGTTTCAATCGAATATCATTTATGGTGACTTCCATTTTATTTAATTGTAATTGTATTATATTCAATTATTTTAGATATTTATTAACATGTCGTAATAAAATTACAAATTCTGTTTTTTTGTTCTCAAGATTTATATAAATATTGCTTGTGTGGTCTAAATAAATGAAATTGAAAACGCAAGCAATTACATTTCATAATAATACAATAATGACATATATTGAACAAATCTATTACAGTGTAAATTATATAAATTAATATATAGTAATTACCTTAATTACATATGAAATTGAATACGTACAGTGTAATAATAATTATGATTTCATAATTTTTACAAAAAACTGTGAAACAAAATCAATAACTGTAAAGTTTTATAAAGAATATTCTCTCGTATTTTTTTCATTCATAAAAATACACTGACCTATGACTATATTTCTAGTAGTGGAGTAAAAACTTTCCATTTTGACGTAATAATATATCACACTATATAAAAATTATAATTATATTCTATATACTGTAATTACATCTTGTTTTTCCTCTCTAATTATTATAACAATAAATAGGTTAATACAATAAAAATTACCTGATTACAAAATATTAATAAATTAAAAATTCTATACGTAAAGTAATAATATGTTTTTTAACAAAAAATAACAAAAAATGTCTTCTTTAGACATTCTTGATGTTAATGACCTATTTTTTTTTTATAGTTACACTTGAATACCTCTCACTTACATTTTCTACTATCGTTTTTATAAATGTATATATTAACATATATATATACAATATTATGAGAAAATGTTGGTATATAATTATGTCAATGATATATTTTTAATTTTATGATATAATAATATGAACCTTATTGTAAAATGAGGTAGCATGCATTAAAATGCAACATAATCCTATCACGTGTTACATGTCAAGTTTCAGATATGTGTTACATATTTGCCTCAGGTTTAACATTGTTTTAGAAAGATAAAGATATACCCGACATATAGTTCAGTGAGGTATACTGCATGCAATGTAAAAGACACCTCCATTTTCATTTTTTTTTTTTTTATTTGTCCAATTCCAAATACATTTATTTTTGATCAAGATAGTAAGAATTTTATTCCTGTCTGATATGCAAAACGCTGCTTGTAACTCTACTTCAAAAAAATTATTAAAAGATATAAAAATATGTATAATATTTTTATGGAATATTTAAAATAGAAGTCATTAAGTCATACATTATCTATTTGTTTAACGCACTAATACTCTTAAATGCGTGCAGTGAATGCTCTGACTTCATAGTCAATGCTTATGTGTTAAATAATTGTGTGACTATGACGTCACAGCATTAGTCAGAAAAATTTTAAGGGTATTAACAGGTTGAGAATTTTATAGAATCAATACAAAACATCCAAATATATATTGCAAGCATATGCAGGCAGTTTTTTTTAGGGATTTCTAGTCATTCTCTAAACAAAAGTAAGTACCCTATATAATGCGTCAATGGGTGCGATTTACGAAGAAGTTAGCCAGGTTTCTAACCATGTTTAAACTTAACCACACGTAAAACAGATATAAACGTGGTTAAGCTAAACGTAGTTAGAAACCTGGCTAACTTCTTCGTGAATCGCACCCACTATCTATGAACGAAAACTTCGATCCTTCACGCAGTCTTGTATTTAGAAGTATAAAATATTAGGTGGTTAATAATAATAATAATAATTGTTTATTGGGTTTAAAAATACAAAGTATAGGGAAAATATTTATAAATAAACATATACAAAACCCAATTGGTGAATGCAAAAGACGAAAGTCCATACACAAAATGTGTACATTCACCCAATAAATAAATTAATTGTAATAAAATGTGCGATACAGAAAAATGCAATTTTTTAAAATGTAAATGAATAGATATTTTTTTTTTGTGTGTTTCTTGAATATTATTTTTTAGTATAAATTCTACCACTTAAACATATTCTTCAAATCAATAATGTCAACTTTAAAAAAAAATCGTCATAGAATATTATATACAATAATGTAAAGACAATAATGAGGTTAAATGTTAATTAGTTGCTCTACTTTAATAATAATTATATAAATATTTCATTTTTAAATCCTATACTTCATTAAGAACACAACAATTAATGCAATAATGACATATATACCTACACACATGCATTATCATTTTTAATGAATTATATTAAGATGTATAACATTTATGACAAATAAAGATTGATTTTTTTTTTTTTAATAAAACTTGAAATAAAAGATTTGACCTAGATATAAGCTAGTTAAAGTGCACATTGAACCTGAATAAGTATATAGAAAGTGCATCTTATATACTTGCATGCAGCATAGTACACTCTTAATTATTATGCAATATACATTTAAACTTGACTTACATTATGCAGCTGTACCTGCAGGTAATATAAAATCAAGTTCTAGTGTTGTATGTTGTATGAGACTCACACTATTATAGCAGTCAGTGAAATTGACACGCCCCTTTTTATATTTACTTGTATTATTTATTGTTTTCAAATTAAATATTTTTAATTGTTTGAGGTAAATAATGTGTTTTGTTACACTCATATTTTGTTACATAAGTTGCATTATATTTTATTTACAATATTTTCTATAGATTAAATATTTTTAATAATCTGTAAATGATGTCAATTGTTGCACATAGGTTTTCCCTATAAGTTACTTTAGTTTACACGGTCTATTTTTTCCTGGTACTGAAACCATATGTTATATTATAAGTATATACAATAATACTGTTCTGTATATATTTTACAGTACAAATAGAAATGTGTGCTCCACCATATATCATGTACTTACAATGTACTAAGGTATTACAGATCTTAGTTTACGTGTGGATTCAACTGCGCGCGGCGGACATCTTGAAAATAATAAATAAATAAATAAATAAATAAATAAATAAATAAATAAATAAAAAATAAATAAATAAATAAATTAAATAAATTAAATAAATAAATAAATAAATAAATAAATAAATAAATAAATAAATAAATAAATAAATAAATAAATAAATAAATAAATAAATAAATAAATAAATAAATAAATAAATAAATAAATAAATAAATAAATAAATAAATACTGTCCATAAGTAAATATTTATGCTTTAAAATCTCAGTTCTTCATGAGTACAATCTAATGGTCGCGATTCACAAAGCAAATAGGGAGGTTAACTAGGTGATTTAACACGTAAAACGTGGTTAGAAACCTCCCTAACTGTTTCGTGAATCGCACCCAAATATTGTTTAGTATTTTGTGAGTAATTTAAAAAACAAGATGACCGTGGCCTTATAAATAATCTATTGATCTACTACATTAAATTTTAAGGAAACTTTTTAAGTATTAGTACTTAGTTTCCTTGTTAGAATATTACCCAAGCAGATACAGTCAAAGTGGCTCAGCAGCACGTGAGCCAAATTAACATTTATTTTTATGTTTCAAAAATGTTGATTTTTGTCTCTCAAACAATCCTCATTATAACTGCAAATTTAATCATGTTTAATCTCGTTACAAGAATAATTTTGTAATTGAACGTCATAGATCTACGGCTTATGAACAGAGTCCAATCTCTATATAATTATCTCTCCAGTGATATTAAAAGTGAAGGAAATTTAAGTGCATTTAAGGTAGAGATAACACGAATCAGCTGTTCAACGTAGTCCGTTTTGATTAATATATGTAAACCTTAGCAAATTTACAAAAACCCTGCAAAAAATTTTTGAGAGGTAGACTTGAGTGCCTATATAAGCCATAGAAAAATATTCAAAACAATTAAACGAGCATTTTTTTAATGGAGTTTTCAGTTTGTCTCTCCATGCGAAAACCCTTGCTGAAAATTAAAAAAAAAAATATAAAACAAGAAAAATTGGCTCGTTCAATTGTTTTGATTTTTTTTTATGGCTTTTAGGTGCTTAAATCTGCCTCTCAAAAAATTTCCAGAATATTTGTGAATTTGCTAAGTTTTACATGTTAATCAAAGGGGACTACGTCGAACAGCTGATTCGTATTATCTCTATCTTAAGAACAGGATGAAAATGTTTTTTGAAAAAAATGGTAACTATGTAAGGAATGTTCACATGTCTTATGTGCTTGAGATAAATAAATATTTTAATTTGATTCATTATTTATTATTTTTAATAATCAACACAATTATCAAAAGGGAACAAAAACAATTGGTGCGATTCACGAAGCAGTTAGCCAGGTTTTCAACCACGTTTTGCTTAACCACGTTTAACTAGGTGGTTTAAAACGTAAAACAAGTATAGTTAAACGTGGTTAAGCTAAACGTGGTTAAAGACCTGGCTAACTGCTTCGTGAATCGCACCCCAATATCAGCTATAAGTATTGCAACAGTGTTCTTTCTTTATGCAAGTAGTAAAAAATATTGTACAGCATGACTTGAACTTGGGTATTCATAAAAAAATATCTGCAACCTAAGTACAGTAAGCACTAACAATATGGCTATTTTTATCCAAGCTAATTATCTCTTGAATTATTATTTACAATGACTTTTAAAACGCCATGTGTTAAAAAAAGTTATTTCGTAATGATTATTTTTGTTCATCCTCTGTACCTAGTAACTTTTTTGTATGGACATCTGAAAATGGGCATATGATCAAATTATATAATCATTAAGGTAAGTGAGTGGAATGCATTTTAGTAAAGTTACTTGCAAATTACAACTTTTTACAAGTCTCCTATATATTTATTTTTAGAAAAATTAATTTTTTATTTTTTTTTTTTTAGAGTACAATGTACACAAGGTCATTTTAAGGCTTTAGAGAAATAATATTAAATGTTATAAATAAACTCTTTTAACATTTTATAGTATTGAATAATCCTCCATAATGTATTTTATTTTTTACAATAACTACGTTTACATGACGGTGTTTAATACGTATCCGTTGACGACGCTTCATAAGAATAAAATTATCCATAATCAACGAATGCGTGTTAAACATCGCCATGTAAACGTAGTATAGTGTCGAAAATAAAATATAAAACAATATTTTCTTCTAAATGGTTTAAATTAAAATATGAAAACATTAACTCAAAGAATAATAATTATTTACTCATATTTTATATAAGTAATTAAAAATTGAACAAGCTTATAATATATTCCATGTAATTATTCAATTAATTTGCATTAATTTAAATTTATTAAAATTAAAGCTAAAAATTGATTTTTATTATTTCTTCAATTAAATTACATATGACTTATAAATTATAAAATTGTAATAATAAACTAGAAATTTCGTCTTCGAATTATTTAAACTTGTCTAGCGTAACGTACATAATAACAGAAATGCAACCTTGGTTGAAGTTTTCTATTGAACTTGGCAATAGTTGAGGAACCTTGAAAATTGCAATAACAAAAGTAGGAAACTAACAACTATTTATTTTCTAACGTTCCACGCCTTGTTGTCGGAATGTGTCAATAGATGATATGACATTGTCACACCACTAGAGAGAGGAGAGAGAGAGAGAGAGAGAGAGAGAGAGAGAGAGAGAGAGAGAGAGAGAGAGAGAGAGAGAGAATGTCAAGTCAAACATAGGAAATAAAAGACGAAAGTGAGAGAAAACATTAATAAAAAATACAGTTTCATAATTTGTGTACTTAATGGAATAGTTTTTGTCACATAAAAATCTTTGTCAAAATTGTAATATTTGCTTCAAAATTTCAGGAAATGCAAGCGAGTTTTTTAAAAAATAAACGTTCCTGTTAAAATATTACTCCTGGTCCAAAGGAATGTCTTAAAATGACAAGGGAAGTGAATACGATTTCCTTTTTTTTTTAGCCACCAATTGAGCAAAATTGTAAATAATGGTAAAAATATATATTTTTTTTGTATTTGATTAATAAACATTTATATTAATATTTTTAAAATAAATTATAAAAAAAATATTTATCAGTTCATAGAATATATTCTTTTTTAAATAGGTATTGTTTTACAAATAACAAAATGAATATGATGAGGCGTCTTAGAAATCTGGTTGATGTATTTGTGTTAAAGCATATTTATTATTCTTATTTTCACTCAATATTGTCATGTGGATTAGAAATATGGGGTAATGCTGCAAAATATTTAACAATGAGGGTTTTCAGATTGCAAAAATCGGCAATAAGAATACTCGCAAATGTCCCGCCAAGGACAACTTGTAAAAATTTATTTAATGAATTCGGTATTCTGCCTTTACCGGCATTGTATATTTCAAAAGTGCTGATATTTGCAAAGAATAATCCTCATTATTTCAGTAACTGTAAGTTTACTCATCAGTATGATACAAGAAATAAAGATAAATTTGTGCTTGAACGTCACAGAACGACAGCATACGAAAAAGGACTTATGTATAGTGCCCAATCCTTGTTCAACAACCTACCTAGTGATATAAAAAGTGAGCAAAGTTTGAGTGTTTTTAAGAAGAGAATTAAAAAATATTTGTTTGACAAGAATGTGTACTGTATTGACGATTTCTATAAGAGTGAATAATATATAAAATTATTATTGTTTATTTATATTTATTAACATGTATATTATGTTGACTTGTCTTGTAAGTGAGATGAATAAATATTTGAATTTGAAATTTGAATTTGAATATTAAATTAAGGAAAATGAAAAAAATGAATGCATGATAAAGAGTAAGTAAATACAAGCAAAGGATCAGGGTAACTGTACTGACATATCCTGCAAATGACTAATAAGTTAAAGAATAAAGTAAATAAACTAAAAAAAATCAGAGATAATTTGAGATCAATATAATAGAAAATATGATAATGCACAGAGGATTTTGTTTTTCATACATGAACAAAGACACAATAAATCATTTAGTGACCTCAGTGACCTTTTTGTGAGTACCATAATGGCCTCCAAATCCAGTTTGTATCAAGGTCAATTATTTTATTTCGTGATCTATGCAGCATCTTCCTGCAATACCTCTAAATAACTTATAATAAATATATGTCTCCTATAGATACGTAAGTATTTTACCAACAATATCACAATTAATTTGTCCAACAGTACATTTTTTTTTATAAAAAATCAAATCAATAACTTCAAAATAATTCCAAATTGGAATAATTTTGGTTATTTTACAGTCAGGAGGATTTTTATAAATCTTAAACTTTTCCCCTCAATTCTTGTTAATTTTTTGAAAAGAGACTTTTTGCTGCCAGAACATATAATTGGAAATTTAAAAAATTTCAGTTCAATTTTGGTATTCTACGTATGAAAATATTTATGCACTTAACAGAGGGAGACAAAGATAACGTGTAAATGCACAGGTGGGATGGGCCGCCAGGTACTTGACGTTGCTCATTGAAGCACCTTCTTAACCTCCAGAAGATATGACCGTGGCCCTGTCGCTTGAGTCTTCAGTCGACTCATCTATTACATAATGAAGTTCTATGGTCTCTTAAGAACACTTTGTCACCCGCACGTGCGTGAAATTCCGAGAATATCTTTTGAATTTCTTAAAATATTTATTTATTTTAAATAAAATTTACATTAAATTTTAGAAAGGTAAATATGAATTATATGAGTTTATCGTGGAAAGTGTGGATCAGTGCGTTTGACCAGGTGTCGTCAAATCACCGAAATCAAGCAACGCCGAGCGTGGTTAGTAGTTGAATAGGTGACCATTTTCAACAAAAAGCATGTTTTCCACCCAGGGGTAAAAGTTGCGCTTTTCCACTATGTGGTTCCCCTGGCTTTGGACCAATGCACTTCCGGTTCATTGACAAAAGCTGTAGCATCCATCCTGGCTGAGGTTTCCACGTTTCCCTCAGTCAGAGGTAAATGCCAAGATAGATTGCAAGGACGTGGCCGCCCCCGTTCCGGAAGAGCCCGCGAAACGCTAAGTTAGGGTTTCGGAAGGTTCAGGGTTTCAAAGTTAGTGAGTAATTAGTAAATAGAAGTACCCAGCTAGGGTTTTATTAAAGAAGAATAAAACATCATAACCAATACAAATTACAAATAATTATATTAAATTTTGTCTGAACTAGTGTAGTATAAAGATATTCTCATAATGTTATATTTTGCAAGAAATATATGAGTAATAAATATATTTGCGATGTTTTGCAAGAATTTTGAGAAATGGAGAACATAAAATTTTATTCGTCACGATATTGATATTGAGATACAGACAAGGTTATCTTTGACATAAAAATGCAAGTAGTTTTGTAACAAAGCCAAACATGTTGAAATGTTCCATCAAAATATTTCAGTTGATATTTTGTATTTTTACGTTTTTTAAAAAGGTTGTTTATAACACGTACGAGTTATTGGTCATCTGACAAAACTAGCAGTCATATGGTTCCAGTTGCCCATGTTATACGTACAAATGGAGTATTGTCCTCATTTTTTTTTATTGCAGAAATGGATAGAGGGTGAAAAGTTATGCTATCCTGATTTTTTTCAGATTTTTTAGAGACCGGGAAGTATTTTTAAAAAATTATTGAAAGTCCTATTTGTGACGTCACGTGGCGTCAAGTCCTATCTTTTTCTTAAAGAACGGCGTCTCGTGACGTCACAAAAAGAACTTTCAATAATTTTTTAAAAATAGTTCCCGGGCTCTAAATAATCTGAAAAAAATCAGGGTAGCATAACTTTGCACCCTCTATCCATTTCTGCAATAAAAAAAACTGAGGACAATACTCTATTGTGATGTTCACAAGAAAAGAACAGAAATTATCTACTAAATTATAAATAAAAATATTTCATTCAATTTCTTCTATATATTTTGCATTTTTTTTTCCTTTCTTGTTATTATATACTCGTAATATTTGAAACGCTGGATATTAATATTCATAATTGTTATCAGAACTCAAGCTATTTTTTTTTAAGTAAAACCTTGTAGGTGATTAACAAAGTCATCTAAATGCCTGATGACATACAGCACTATAATTATATAGGATTATATAAAAAATGTATATAATATATTGGTAACTATTTTCACTGCAATGCTATGAAAAGCAAAGAACAGAACTTTTTTTTTATAAAACCTTAAAATGGGTAAATGTATATACTATTAGCTAATTATACTAAGTTTGAAAACCCGAACCTTTACCGATTAAACTCTAGCGTTTCGCAGGTTCTTCCGGAACGGTGGTGCCATGGTCTTGCAATCTATCCTGACATTTTGCTTAATTGTGACTGAGGAAAACGTGGAAACCGCGGCCAGGATGGACGCTAAAGCTTTCGTCAAGGGACCGAAGTGCAAAACAAAATGAAACTACTCTCTTGTATCTAGATATACGAAATTTTAAGTAAATAAATAAATGCAATATTTTATTTTTAATTCGTAAGCCCGTATTTTTGTTTTTTTTTTGCTCTTAAAATTATTTTGTAATATAATAGGTTTGGCCATACAAATAAATAAACATTAATTTCTTTTATGAAAAATTCACATGTTCAATTGACGTCATACCTCTACAGGCGACATTAAAAATACAAGACAGCAACACCCAGCAGGCCTGACGTTGCAATTTTAAGAGATGCAGATTGCAATTCTGTAAAGGTTATCTGAATTTTTATTTTACCACATATACTCCGGCCATCGGTTTTTGTCGTGTGTGTTCTTCGTCCAAAAAGGTTCTTCGTTACAAACTTTCACAGATTCATTATACTGTTGCATTAATTGTAAGTCTCACCAATTTTATGTATTATTCCAATATTGGAGTATCAACCTCAATTTTTTTATTGCAGAAATGGATAGAGCGTGCAAAGTTATGCTACCCTGATTTTTTTCAGCTTTTTTAGAGCCCAGGAACTATTTTTAAAAAATTATTGAAAGTCCTTTTTGTGACGTCACGAGGCGGCAAGTCCTATCTTTTTCTTAAGGAGCGGCACCTCGTGACGTCACAAAAAGTATTTTCAATAATTTTTTAAAAATAGTTCCTGGGCTCTAAAAAATCTGAAAAAAATCATGGTAGCATAACTTTGCACGCTCTATCCATTTCTGCAATAAAAAAAAATGAGGTTGATACTCCTTTGTGCTGCAGTTAGTAGCAATATTATTGTATCTTAATTGTGTTATAATTGACTAAATTTACGTTCTCTGGTACGAGTTTTTAAAACTCTTGTGGATTTTACACTGCATGTATTTTTGTATGTAATTATATCTTATGTCGAATTCTATGAATAAAATAAATTAATTTAAAAAAAAATCCACCAATGACTTTTTAGGACGACACGATGAAAACGAAATTAAATGTGAACGCATCGCCTAGGATGACGATTTTGAGGTATAATTATATGCATCGCTTGATATTTGAGAGCATGATTATCGTTATTTGTATGGGAAAAGTGTACGTCACAATATTATATAATATTTGAGCCAGGCTTGACTTAACCAACGTCATCAACCGCATTTTTTTATGATGTCAGAATTGAATAAATTTTGAATAGTTCAAGAGACTATTATATAATATACATATTTACATATGATGTGTATAAATTGAATTAAAGGTAAAATTAGTATACATTAAGTGAAAATATTGCAATTTTTTCAATTCTTTTCAATGAAATTAATAAAATTAAATACAAAAAACACATAGACTGTCTCTTAATATATTGTCTGCATATGTGTGTAGAGTAATATACTGGTACACTCTCATTGCATTTATGTTTCTAATGAAATTTGGACAAAAGTACTTTGGTGGCAATTCACGAACGAGTCTTTCACTTAATCCTAATTCACCAGCCTAATTTAATGACATTAAACGCGATTATACAGTATAGTGAGAACCCAAACTCCCTTTGTGAATCGTGCCTCCAAGTTATTTTAATATAATATCATAACAGACAATCGAGTAAAACATATTATATATCTTATATATTACTTAAATGTATGAATGATTAAGGTTAATAAACAGATTGTCCCTAATTTTTAGTTTCCTAATATTTTATGAATTGAAATAAATTACAATTATATTTACTAGACTATTAAAATTTCTCAATCAATTAACGTTCCAGTATTAATTAATCCAGTGTTAACTGGATAACAGTTGACTCGTCCCTGACGTGATTTTCAGTGACTCAGCTGTCCATTGTTGCCTGTTGCACTGTCACCCTCTATTGTTGGTATATGATACGTTTGTTCTTTACCATTGTTGGTACATGATACGTTTGTTCTTTACCGGTCAAGGGCAACAATTGCGTCTTCGGTGAACTTGATTGTTGCTAAAATTGAAATAATGTTCAACGTTAATTATTTAATATTTTATTATTATTAATAAAATTAAATTTAATTTTATAATAACTTTGAAATAATTATTTAAAAAATTATTTTTTAGAAATTACAATTCTTTATAAAACAGAAATTTTTAAAATTTTGATTTTTAGTATAAAAAAGGAAACGGCTGGTACATGTTTAAAGGGCCAAAGCTCGGCAATGAGTCGCTAGGGAAACAGATGGTATCCTGATAAAGTAAAAAATTCCGGATACAAAATTGTAAATGCCTAAGTGAAATAAGTGTATAAAATGCAATTAGTTGTTGAGAGCCATGCAATGCATCTTACTATAAAATATACTGCAGTTCATCCATAAGTTAATTATCTTTCAATTGCACCTTTAAAGTATAAAAATTATATGTAGAAATGTCCCGTCAGTTGCTTAAATTTGAGTGCATATTAAGTAATGATATGTAGATTTTATATGTTATAGTGATTTTTAAAATGATATATTCTGCACTTCCACTTTAAAAAGATTATATTCAACTAAAAGAAAAGTTAAACCAAAATATTGACAAATTTATAAAATTTGATTTCAACTTTTTCGCCATTTAAATTACAATCATATTGAACTTGAATAATATGTGTTTTCTCTTGTCTCCCCAAATGTGTCAAATTTGTAATCTCTCGTCTTTTGGAATTCCATAAGAAAACGAAAAATGCTTCAAGCCTTGAAGAGGCTTTTTGATATTTCGGTAACAATAACTACGTTTATACGCATGACAGTGCTTAAAAGGATTATTGTCACTGATCTTAGGAAGTAGTGAATCACTCTGAAAACTATAATTTTCCTTCCTTAAAATTATAAAATAAATATTCAGCCAAAAAAATGGAGCAAAAGTCTATCTAGTTTTTTAGATATACATGATACAAATAGTGAGAATATCATTGGAAATCTTGCGGCCATTAGTCAAATCAGCATCTTTTTCAAATAAAAAAATTAATATCTCAAAAACTGAACTGAATAATTACTTTTTTTTTACTACAGAAAGTAAACAGTCATTTTACTCATTTTGTTCTTTATGTTCTGATCTGATCTAAATTTTAAATTTTTTTACCATAGTGACAATAATCCTTAATACGAATCCATTGACGAAGGATAATGTTATTCTTATGAGGCGTCGTCAACGAATTCGTATTAAACACCGTCATGTGAACGTAGTGTCCAATTTACTATATAGTATCTACATGTTACTACGTGAAATTTAATTAAAAAAGCCTATTATCTTCCATACTGTCTAGAATAAGATTATAGCTTACATAACAGTCAACAAATAAAGCTATAAAATTATATTAAATTTTCTACGTAATTTATAGACTGTCATGGTTGTATGAGACAGGTTGGGATATTCCCAATATTGCATTGTAATATCTTCAACAATGAAAACCTTTGACAATATTTCAGGTCATGGTCAAGTTCAACAATTAATATGAGTTCGTTAATTTGCAATTTACAATTGAAGGTTATTTTTTTTTTTAATCATTTTTACAGCTATTTGATGTACAGTATAAATAAATAGAGGCTGATTTTTCGGTGTTCCCATCACCATTCTATCTAAACCTATGTAAAAAATAAAAACATGAATTCATTTTTTCACCAAGAAGATTTCTTAGGTATAAAATTCCTTTACGGAACTTCGGTCTCAAACCGAAAAATACAGTTGATAATTAAAGAATTACATTTCTTATGTTATTTATAATCGAGAGAAGTTAAAAAAACACTTTGCTTCATTTTCAAGGGCAAGATGGACTTTAGAGACACAAATGAGCATCGCGAGGCGCACTGACGCAACCTTTATGTATGAACTGAACAATTAAGTTTTTTTATTAACAATATTCGATCATTATGTAATCATTATTAATAAATATTGTACTATTTATTTAGCTGCATTATTATATATAGCCTTTAATTTTGACATGAAGGTTGGGATCTTTAAGAGAAACGGGTTAATAATCTACTAAATTGCATACTGTACCCGAGCCGAGTTGAAATAAATTCGCTATTAAGCTCTCCTTTCGTCTAATTTCCTCTTATTTTGCACCATTTTAGAGGGGAAAAAAAAAGAGAAAAGACAAGATTACGTCTTTTTTTCCTCTTATTGAGCATAAAATGTTAGAAATATTGTTTTCATTTTATCCTCACTTATTTATTTATTGGGATGAATTTGTTGCTTGACATTGACATTTAAAAAAAATAATAATAAATGAAATTTAAAATTAAGCACTTTTTTCTGATAATTTAACTTCCTTATTTCAAGGTAGGGAACAAGTACGTGTAAAAAAACAAGGGTTTACAGACCTCATCAAATATTCTGCATAGACGAGCAAGGTCGCGAGTATACGTGCGATTTATCACGGAAAATTTAGATGAAAAACTGGCCCAGGAATGAAACGTGTGTACTTCAACTTTTTTGTGATCTTATTTTAATTATTTAAACAATAAAAAAGTAAAGGTTAGTCAATTTATTTACCTGGAAGACCTTAAGATTATCATATTTAAAGAATCACCAAGGAAATATTAATATCAATGTGTTAGTAATTTAAGGAAATATTAAGGGAACGTGGAAACCTTAGTCAGTGTGGTCGGTAAAAACAGAATTTTCAATTTTTAACTTTCCAAATGCATCAGTAACTTGAGTCAAGCGTAATATCAGAATAATACCCTGGGAGGAAGGGGGAGCGACTTGAGATTAATAAAATATTGAAATTTCCATTTAATAAACTAGCTGTTATGAACATATATAGGAAACGATAACACGAGCATTTCTTGTATTAAATTTTTATTGCTCATAAAGTGTCATATTATATAGAGGTAAAGTTCGTAAACTGTCCCGAGTTCACTTAAGTTTAAGTTCACTTAAATTTTTTACACGATATCTTTTTCATAAAATTATTCCTTATTCCTATATTTTTTTCTTATTGCATAATTAATTATGAAATTCGAAATTATATTAGGTCCAGAATTGATGTTATATTATTACTAATTGTAAGACGAAATGTAATATAAAAAAAATGCATTTTGTAAAGTAATGCAAAAAAAAA